>JAPYYR010000265.1:0-76245 GCA_030523065.1 Aphidius colemani | reverse complement strand
ATTTATCTAGTTTAAAAACATGAGTTTTCAACTTCGTATTTCCATCATTCATTTTTTTGCTTCAATTTTTTGGTCAAAATGTTTTTTTTTTTTTTTTTTCTTGCATCATTTTCAATATTTTTAGAGCAATCCGTTCGCTAGATTTTTATGAAATATAGAAATAATTTTCAATGTCAATCAACATCTACACAAAATTAAATAAATGAGATTCTATTTTTTTCAATTGAGTCATTGAAAGATTTATCGAAAGATTGTCTGACTTTTTCTTTATGACTTTTTGTAACCACAATGAAAATTAATTATAAACTAATTTGATTTAATAATAATTATGGTGTAAAAAAAAAAAATCACATTGAATATTATGAAGATGCTGACTGTGTATTTGTTGTTGGTGTTGTTGTTGTTGTCGTCGTTATAACATAAATATCAAATTTATCACTAGATGATTTGTCAAGAAGATCACCATAATTGATTGAATCATATGGTGGTGGTGCAAATAGATGATATGGTGGTGGTGGTGTTTCACTGATATTTGTGTTATTTTGTTGTTGATTATCATCACATCTTTGATCACATGATGATCCAATTGGTCTTGCATTTTTTCTACAACACCATTCAGAACAACTGACTATTAGAAAAAATGTTACAAGACCACCAAATGAACCAATATACCACACAATTGACCATGGATCTAGTGGACTTTGATTATCCATTCCACCTGAAAATTTAAATACCAACAAATTAGTTATATTCTAATCAATTTATTATCTTAATTTTTATTTATTATTAATATTTGTTATTTTTATTATTCATCATAACCTTGGTAACTTGAATTTTCTTTGTTTCTTTTTATTTTTATTCAAAGAAAAATAGCAATGTATATAACTTATAGGTATATTTTTACTTTTGATGAAATTTTTTTGAAGATGTTTAGCAAGTTTTTCAATCAAATAAGTATATAAGCTTGTTTTTTAAAATCAACATTTATTTTAGTACATTAGTGAGAAAAAAAAAAAAAACTTATTAAATAAATCAATAAAAAATTTAAATAAGTAAATGCAATGTCAAGAAAAAAAATAGTGGAAAAAAAAAATCATTGTTTATCTAAATTGCAATGATAAAATATCTATTTTTATATATAAAATTTTTTTTATTTTCCATTATTGACATTTTTCATGCAATACTCAAATATCCACGTATTTATTTATTCATTTTTCTTAAAGTAAATTAAAAAAAAAACTGTGCGTATGAATTTATTCTAAAGCAACTTTTTTTTTTTGTTATTTTAAAAATAACTTTATAAAGTTTAACTAAAACCAGTTGTTGCATTTAGCTTCTCAATATATTTCGAATAAAATATAAGAGAAAAATAAATAAAATAACCAGTTTTTGCAGAATTTTATAAATTTTTGCAAATAAATTAATAATTAATATAAAAAATAAATAAATTTATTTCCTGTTTTAAAATTTTTTTAAAAAGTATTTACAATTTAACAACAATTATTTCATCATTTATAAATTTTTTTTCATTCAATTTATTTATCTTTATCTCAAGTTGTGTTTTAAATTATTTAATTATTTCAAGCACATGTAAAAGAGTGTAAAAAAAACCTTGAAAATAGAGTTAGTATCCATGTGTTTGTTGATTTAACTAATTTTGTTATAAATTAAAGAAAAAAAAGAAGATATTTTATATCATAAAATTAGAGATATTAGTATTTAAAAACGGTTAATGAATTTTTTAGTCAAAGAAATTTATGAGATCATTCAAATTACCTAAATCATTATGGTTTTTTTTACCTCCATGCACAACATTTTTATCACCAAGTTCAGATTCAAACTCAATGACATACATTGTTTGTCCATCATCGTTTGAATGATCATCAATTATTTCTGATTCATTGGTATTTTTTTTATTAGTTTCGTCTAGATTTTGCATCACCTCATTACTGCTTATACTTGTCGATACCTTCTCATTGATATCACTGATATCGTAATTTTTTGGACCGTGTAAATAATCTGAAAAAAATATAAATCTTTTATTACATTTATAATAAAGAAATAAAATTAAATTATCGTTTTTTTTTTAACACAAAACAACGAGAATAATCTATTGTTATTTATTATTTTTTTTTTTTAATCACGACAATTACGTAATATTTTTTTTTACAAGAAAATCACATTACTCATTATTCTTAAAATCCAATCAACTTTAAATAATTATTTTATTTTTTTTTAATTTTCCAATCATTTATTTCAAATGGTATTATTAAAAATTAATAAAATTATTCTTTTATTTCTATAAACTTGTTGTTCATTCAATGATAATTATCTGTATGATTTTTTATTTTTTCAATCAAGTTTATAGTCAAACAAAATATAGTCACACGTATTTTTTAGTTGAAAAAAAAATTATAAAAATTTTATTGTAATTATTAATGAGATATTTTTGGATCATTTATTGATGACGTATTTTGTTTGTCAATTGAAATACCCCCCTACAGAGTCATCAATTGAAATAAATTAAAAATATTATTTTTTTTTTTTTTTCTAATATAAATATATGTACTTAGTGACATTTTTTATTGAAAGATCAAATATGATTTTTAAAATAATCACGTGATTATAAATGCGAGTAAAATTATATTAATTTTTTCTTTTTATAAGGAAATTATGATGAAAAATATTGATTGATAGTCTTGTCGTATCCGTTTGGACGTCATTGTTTATGAATAACAATTGTTTAATGTTTTAAAACATTCTGTGTATTTAAAAAACTATTATTTGCATACTATTTTTTGAAAAAAAAATATTTTAAATGCATCTCTTTTATATTTACCATGCAACAAGTCGATTAAATGTTTTTTTTTATTTTTAAATTCTTTAATTAATTTTTTTTTATTCCATTGAAATACGCAATTTATTTACACGTGTGTATATTTTATTTACTCAGCTTGTTAATATTTATAATCATCATAATAATATATAAATAATTTTTTTTTTTATTTCTTTATTCAATCCGGTAAAATAATAATTTTGTAATATTTTTTTTTATTATCTATCACGCACACGATATCATTGTTTTTTGTTTTTTAATTTTTGTTCTCAAGAATTTTTTTTTTTTTTTTTTCATTAATTTGATATCTCTTTGATGGAATTTTTTATTTAAACTTTTACAACAATTTCAAAGATAATATAGTTGATAAATAATTATTATTTTCTGAATTTAATAAAAATTATTTTACAAAAATTTATAAACTTTTATATATATATTTCTTGTTAACTTTTATCAAAGGTTTTTATAGAAAAACTTTGATAAAAAATTCATAAAAAAATTGAAACGGAAGCAAAAGTATTTAATTTTTTTTTATCTTTTGTACACTAGGATATTTATGTTTAATCTTTATACTCAACGATGATGGTTAATATTATTTTTATACTCCAAGACATTATTTTTAAATTTTCATTTTATCATGAATGCTTAATAGCAAAGTATAATGACAATTTTATATATTTTTTTTTCAACAATAAAAAAATTGTTTTATCGTCTGAATATTATTTTTAAATCAAAAAGTATTAATTTTTTTTTTTTTACGTAAAATTGTAAATGTAAATTTGTTGTTGAATATATTTTGCGGTTTTTATTTTTTTTTTTAAATTGACCTACTACTTTTTTTTTATTGCAATTTAAAAAATCTTGATTTAAATCTTTTCAATTTTTGGGGTTAAAATTAAAATATATTTATGGTAATGATTTTCGTTTTTTAATTTACATATAAAAATATTTATTTTTTACTTTATTACATTTAAATTAAATTACTTGTTTCAAAAGAATTTTTGTAAATATAAAGATATCATTTTAGGCCAAGTGCCAAAGGCAATTTATTGATTTTATTATTCATATATTGTCTAATATTTTAAATTTACAAACAATACTTTCTATTTAGAATTCAATTATCCATAAGTTTTCTTTGAAATTTGTATAATTATTGATAAATAATTACTTTAAATTGAGTTAAAAAAAAAGTAGTTCAACTAATTTCTTATCGAAGAAATCGAGTAATATTATTAGCCAGTATAATTATCACTTCGTTTATCAATAAATTACGACAAAAAACATATTTAAAACGTTTTTTGAGGCTTTTTTTTGTACAATTTTTAAATTAATCATCGAATAAAATTGAAATATTAATTTATTTCTCAATTTATTTAGAGAGTAAACAAAAAAAACACAGATAGTTGATGCCCTTGATGTTGAGAGTACATAGAGTATATATATAGTTCTTTGTGTTTAAATACACATGTGGCAAAAAAAAAAAAGGAAAAAGTGGTTCAAAGACTTTGCACAGTACAAAAGTTTAAAAAATAAAAAAATATGATGATAAAAAAATGAGGATGAACAAAAAAAAAATGAAGAAAAATGAGTGTCGATGTTTGTGTGTCATAAAGGTGCCAGGTGTCACAAGTAAAATGACACAAAAGTATATCTAACAATAAATATTATTTTAAAATATATGAGTCAATGAAAAAGCTGAACTTTTATTAAATATTATTCATATTTGACATTGACAATAAAATTGACAAATTTAGGCAAAATATAATTATACATTTCATAAATATTGACCTTAAGAAATTATTTCTTTCTAAAATTACAAATGCTTACTTGGCAAATATTCTCAATGATCAAATGTTTTTTTATTTTTTAAATTTTCAATTGTAACCGCAAGAAAAAAAAATATAAATAAAAAAAAAAAACAGTGAAATAAGTGACCTACATTAAAAACACTTTTGTTTGGCTAAATGCCAATTTAAAATTTGTAAAAAAAAAAAGGAAATTTTATTGTTGATCCATAAAATTTAGTAATTCAATTGAATAAATCAATTAAGATAGTAAAAAAAAAAAATTCATAGACTTGTTAAATTTAAAATTTAAAACAATTTTTTTCTGTATATTGACAAGTAGTTTTAATATGATTTTTCTATTCATTATCAGTTATTCTATTTTTAGCCCAATATTTGCCCACAATATCACGTATTGCTGATAAAAAAAAAAAGCTGATAAAATTTGCTGAAAATATCAATATCATGTTTATTTATATTAATTAATTAATTAATTAATATTTTTTTTTTATTATTTTTCAACGTCTGTTATCAGAACAATGACGTTATCACGATTAAACCTGTTTGATAATTTTAAAAATGCAAAATATTATTCGAATTTGATGTTATTACATAAAAAGAAAAAGAAAAAAATTACTCATTAAAGGTTTTTAATAAATTGTCATGAATTATTATGCAGCAGAAATAATAGTAATTTAAAAAAAAAATTATATTTTAATAACAATTAAAAAATAATTATTAAAAATCAGATTAATATTTGAATTCATTAAGTTATGATTTATTTAAAGTTTATTTGATTGTTGAATTTTCAAAAGAAGGTCATTTTGTAATCACCACAATCAAACACAATGATTTTTTTTTTTTATTGTATTATAATGTCATAAAAAAAAAATAAAAAAAAAAAAAAAAAAAAAAAAAAAAAAAAAAAAAAAAAAAAAAAAAAAAAAAAAAAAAAAAAAAAAAAAAGAAAAAGAAATTAAGAATAAGACATGCGACACAATAAATTTAAATAGTTATACAATTTTTAAACTTGAATTTTTCTCTCAAAAAATTAAACTTATAATATCTATTTTTAAATCAGTTTATCTTACCTGGACTAGGTACTGTAAAAATAGCTGTTGCGGTCGTAATGAAGGTCAAAAATAACAGCCCCAATACCGCCAAAATAAACATTTTTAAAAATATAATTAAAATAATATTTTTCACCCAAAAAAAAAAAAAGAAATAAATTGAAAATTTAGTTAAATTTATAAACAACTAACAATATTAACTATCCAAAAAATTAATTATTTATTATTTTTGTTTTTATTCAAGACTTTTCAGTTGCACTCCACATAATCACTGTCATTTTTTTGAGTTTTTTTTTTTTTGTTTATCATAAAATAACAATAAATTTAATTCATAAAAATTTCACTTGATTAAAAATACCATCACAATCATATTCACTATATAAATTTGAATGAATTTTTTTAATTTCTATAAATAATAATTTAAAAAATATTATTTTTATTGATAAAATTTTTTTTAATATATTTTTTTGAGTTAATATATTTGATATATGATATGATTTTATCGATATATAATATTTTTATATATATTATTATTTAAGTAAATAGGATGCGACTTGTCAGCTAGTTTGCCAGCGGTAAACTGGTTGTATTTCGTACCTTTCGCATCGTAATATACATATAAAGTCAAGAGAAACGAGATAAGCCAAGTAGACTATACAAAGTATATATCAAAGTAGTCATACAAGCAATATTCACTTACCCCCCACTCATCCCCTTATCTAACATCTCATACATATAAATAAATTTTTTTTAATTTTTTTTTTTTCATCGAGACATTAAATGAAATAAACACATATTGGCGCCTACGTTTATTTAAAATTATCACATTTAAATTGATTCGAAATTTAATAAATAAATAATAAATTTTTGTTAATATTGAATTATTAATTGAATAAATATTTTGATTTTTCATAAATAATAACAACAAATTAAATTGCATTTAAAAAAATAATAAGAAAACAAAATCTAGGTCATGTTTGTCTTGAAATTTTTGATATTTTTTTAATATTTGAATAAGTTGTTATTATTTTTATGAGAAAATTAAGCTATTTATATGAAAAAAAAATTATTTATTTTGTCAGTGGAATTGTTGTAGAAGTTTGTTGTGTTAATAATTGAAATTTATGGCTTTAAATTACTTTGCTTTGAGGTTTTTGGATGAACAAGGCGAAGGTATTATTGAGTTAGAGTAAATTTTGAATGACTGATGACTGTGTCAAAGAAAATTTGAATTTTGTTTAATCAAATATTTATGATACCTATTTTAATTATCAAAATATTTGTATTTTATCTATTTATTTATTCATTTTTTTTGCTATGTACGTGATTTTTAACACGTTTTTTTTTTTTTTTTTTTTTTTTTTTTTTTTTTTTTTTTTTTTTTTTTTTTTATTTTTTTTTTTTTTTTTTTTTTTTTTTTTTTTTTTTTTTTTTTCTACTGTTTTTTTTTCCATTATTTTTTTTTTGAATTAAGTTTTTTTCCAAGTTATATCATAGACGCAAAATATACATGTTTAAATATTTATTTTATATATATTTTTATCTTCGTCGAGATAAAAAAAATGAATAAATATTTTTTCTATTTTTAATATTAATTGTTTCTTTGGTCAAATAACGTCATACACATTTTTAATCAAAATCACGGAAAAAATAAAGAATTTTATTTGATAATTATTATTATCATTAACAACGTGTGGCGTCAAGGTAAATGACACTTTTTTAAAATATAAATTTCATTGAAATTAAATGTTTCATATTTATTTATAGACAATCTACTTTTTTAATAATAAAATTTAAATGAGTAATATCAATTCACATTTTTTTTTTACTTAAATTCAAGTACAGGAAAACACGTGTTGTTAAATTTTTAAATCAGATAATAATTTTATTAATTAATATAAAATAGTTGAATAAAAATTCATCAAGGCTCTAATGTTGAAGGAATTTCCGTTTTCGATTTCTCGTAATCATAAAATAATTATAGAAAAAATAAAAGATAACTATTTTTTAAATATATTTGTTTATTTATTATATAATTTTATTAACAAAAACATACAAACATAATAATTCCTGGTAGTTTAACTATTATTTAAAATTAAATAAAACAAAAAATTAATATTTCTTAATTGAGAGTTTTTTCTTTAAATTTTTTTTGTTTCTTTTTGTTTAAATATATATTTATATTAATTTATTTATAGTGTAAAACGTCCATATTTCCTCTATATAATATTTTGACATAAAATTAATAATCAGTTTGTAATGTCGTGGTATATATATGATTTATTTTCAATTTTTATTAATTATTTAAAGCATTCTTTCTTCTTTAATATTATTACTTCATCAACATAGTAATTTATGATTTTAATAAAATTATTATAGTAATTGTAAACAATATTATCATAAAAATTACGTAGTTTTATTATTTTCAGTTACTTTTATTTTCGCTGTAATTTTAATTGTATCAAAAATTGTTTTTTTATTTAAATTATCGTTGCGTCTTTGGTTATTAGTTTATCAAAACAATTCCTTTATTATATTTTAGCTTTGAATATCAAAAAAAGAAAAAAACTAAACGTTAATATTGCTGTTTTTTTTTTTTTTTTTTCTTTCTCAATAAATTTTCACAACATTTAATAAAAATTTGAGCTTAATAAAAAAAAAAAAAAAATGATATGATTTAATAATTAAAATTATTGATAAATATATATTCAACATAATAATTAACAGTATTTAAATAACGAAAAAAAAAAAAAACAAAAAGTCATTACAATCAAAATGGTGCAATAATTGCAGCAGCTTCACCTCTTGAAGTTGGCAATGATGCACATTCAACCCATTTATTTGATGATGGATCATATGATTCAACAGTTGATATTGTTATTTGTGTTCTATAAAAATTAATTTCTCTACTTTGATCACCACCAATGACATATAGCCTACCATCAGCAGCAGCAACTGCTGGATAACTTCTTCCCATGCACATTGGTGCAACAGCTGTCCATTTATTTTTATCAAATGAATATCTTTCAACTGATGTTAATACTTCTTGATTTTTATTCATACCACCAACAACATAAATAAAACCATCAAGTATTGTTATACCCATTTGTGATCTTGGTGTTAGCATTGGTGATAGGTTTAACCATTCACCAGTTATTGGATTATAACTCATAACATCTTGACGATGTCTACTATCATGTGTACAACCACCAACAACATATATTAAACCGTCATGTGCAACAACACCCATTGAAAATCTTGGTTCAGGTAAATCACCATGTATTGTCCATTTATTAATTTTTGGATTATATATTTCAATTGAACCACCGATATCTTCACCAATCCAACCACCAAATGCATATAAATAATTATCCAATGAACATAAACCAAATTCACAACGTGGCTCAATCATACATGATATTGAATTCCATATATTATCACGTGGATCATAACATTCACCATTTGCAATAATACATGATTCTAATTCACCACCAACAACATATACCTTACCATCAAGTAATGCAACACCTGGTAATATTCTACCAATACCAATTGGTGCAACTTCACTCCATTTACCAGTAAATGTATCATATTTTTCAATTGTTTCGTATGTTAATTCAGCATCACGTGCCCAACCATCAACTGTATGTTCACGTTTTGAACCACCAATAACTAGTATATTTTTTTTAGCACATAAACGTGGCTGTACACGTAATGATACTAAACAACCTTTATTTGTTGTTAAGTCTTTTTGTATTGAACGTAATGCAATTATTAATGATGAATCTTTACATGTTTGAATTATTTGATCAAGACGTGTTAATGAACATAAACGTAATCGTATATGACTTAATATTTCAAATACATAACAACGACGTGATGGTATATCATGAGTTATCCAATTATATGCTGCTTGAAATACCTGAAATTCTGTATCAATATGAATATATTCACTACCAAGAAAATGTATAAGATAATCTTTTGATAAATCAAGGAATTCTTCTTCTTGTGATATTTGAGGAAAATTAACTTGTATAAAACGTAGGGCAGTTTCCATTAAATCAATACGATTATGAGCTTCAGCAAATCTAATAATTAAAAAACAAAAACATTAATAATATTATTTAATAATAATTGATTAATAAAAATTATTTACCTATAAATTCCAAGTGCATTTGAATAATGTAATTGTTGTTTTAAATAATCAATACAACCAGTAACAATATCATCAATTTCAAGCATATCAGCAGCAGCAAATAATTCTTGTACATTGTCTTGTGTTATATCAACATTACCAGTATAAATAAAATCAATGATAATATTTAATATATAATATGATATTGAATGTATTTCAACTAATTCTTGTTGTTCTTCAACTAGACCACCAGTAAACATTGCATTAAAATATGCACAACCAGCAGCAAGTACTGATCTATGAGCACGTATTATACAATTGTCAGCAATTAAACCAACATCACTAAATTGATTATTTAATCTTTGTTTATTTAAATTTTTTAATAATTTTGGTGCATATTGTCCAACAGCATATACAGTACTTGTTGTTTCATTTGTTGTTATTGTTTTATTATTATCATTTATTGGTGATGATGCAAAACCCATTTTACTATTATTATTACCACTTTTTAGTGGTTGTACTGAACCATCAGCCATGAAACCATCTAATTGACCTTTGTCTACTGCACCTTTTTAAATAATAATTTTATATTATTAACATTTACATCAACTTTATTATATAAAAAAATATAATAATTCAAATATATTCATGATTATTTAAACAAAATAATTACTTGATGAGTCAAAATGACGTCAATAATTTCAGTGTCATTTTAATCATGTTATATTAATTAATTATAATTAAATTATAAAATTATAATTGTTATTATTTTTTTACTTACGACATATACGTGAAAGAACTTTGTAGACACTGTGAAATGATTTTGTATTATTTTTACCTTTTAAACGCATAACTAACACTTCATTTCACTCAATTTTAATTTTGTTTTTTAATTTATATTATGTATTTATTATTATTATTTAATATATATTATTAATAATAATCATTTCTAGATTCATACACATAAAACTCCACCCTAGTCAATAAATAAATATTAATAATTTTTTTTTTTATTTTATTTTTTATTGATGAATTTCAAGACATGTTTAATTGACTTTTAAAAAAAATTTTTTTATTATTATTGATTTAATGTTGTGTTAATAATTATCAAATAAATAATCAATTTTTTTTTTTTTCTACTGTGTTATGATAGATAATATCTTTTTTTGACATATTGTGGGTTGGTTGGAAACAAATTTGTTGTTATTATTATTTATTGTTAGTTGGCTTTTTTATCGACAACCAATATGGCTGCCGATAAGTGACTCAGTTGTTCATTTTTGTTGCGCGGTGTAAAAGTGAAAATTTAAGAGCTCCGATATTTACCTGATTTTACCTATTTTATGTGATATTTTAATTGACAATTATTATGTCTTTCAATTGAGAAAATTACTGGGAACAAATTGTGTATAAATTTGTCGGTTGTTGAATGTTATTTTTGGTATAATAAGTGAATAATGAAACGGTCGAATGCCGGATAAAAATCCAACAAAAAAATGACAAATTTACGTGGTATAGATAGTATAATGGTTCGTAATTGTTGTTTATTATTAATAATGAATATTTTTTATAATAATAATGTACTAATAGCATTGATAATAATTAAATTAGTAACAAACAATAATTTACATATTTGAGGTTAGATTGCCCGGTGTAATTAACTAAATAAATGAAAATATGTTTTGCAATTTCAAAGTACAATAAAATTGTGAATAACTTATTAATTGTTATAACTTATTATTTATTGTTACAGATATCGACGAGTGGAGTCGTGAAATGTTTAAACAAAATGGCTGGAAATGTCTTGGTTTCAATAATCATGAAGTATTGGTAATTATAATTATTTATTTTAACCTAATTTTTTTATTTATTTATGATGTTTTGTTAATACATGTGTTTAATGGAACTTATAGGCCTCAGATGTCTCAAAGATAATCAAAAAACTATTGATATTTTAAATGAATTTGTCAAAACAATATGAGCTAACAATTTATCAAAACACTATTGTTAAAACCAAGACTAAGACAAACATTTAACATAACGTATCATCATTAGAGTGTCTCCAAAATTATCAATTTAATAAAAAAAACAATTATTTAATGTAGTTTATGGGTAGTTTTGGTTCTTTAATGACTGTGAAATCAAAAAAAAAAAAGAAAAAATGATGATGATGGTGGTGACAGTGATAAAAGGTACGTTGTTTTTATTTTCTTATGACAAACTAATTTAACTTTTCAATTATTTGATACATTTAGTACAATATATTTTTCAAATCACTTGTTGAATGTTATTGTTAATGCACTTCTCCTCGGAAAATGCATGAGTAAGTATCATCTTAAATTTATCAGGCAATTAGAGACAGGTTTCAACTATTCTCCATTAAATAACACAATCCCTATTGTCGATTTTTGTTTGTCAAATTAAAACTGTGATAAATAGGTATTAAAAAATAACTATTTAAAAAAGAATGCATTAAAATTGTGGATTGTTTTACAGTAAAGTCCAACTCCAAGTGATTTGAAAAAAAAAATATTCTACTTAGTTTGTTTAATAAATTAAATACAAATAATACAATTTTGTTTTAATTTTTGTTTCAGATAGTGTAAAAGTGCGTGAGTGTTTAAGTAAAAAAACAGTGTTAAAAGTGTTAGTGATAATAGTGCCTGCTTGCTGAATCTACTGGACTACAGATGAATCCAAATTTCTCTAATCATTTGAGCCTACCTGTAAACATCTACAAAGCTGTGAAAGGTAAGTCATTTATCCTTTTTTTTAAAAAAATCCATCAGTTTACGGTACATGTTTCATAATGCTCTCATGGCTATAATAATATTTATGTTTTAAAAAACACTTTAATGTAATAATTATAAAAGCAAAATTAAATTATAATTATTTTTATAATTGAAATTGAAATATACCATGCGCGTTGCACTTTCCTCGTTATCATTTATAATTCATGTCAACCCATTTTTAGCATAACTAATTATTGACAATTTTTTTCATTCAACTTATCAACTACTTGATAATTATTTACATATTTTTTATTAATGAATAACTGTTTAAAGCTCAATATCAAATATCAAATTCATTTTTATTTCCATCTTGACAACAACAGCTGCAAGTAATTAATTTTTCATTAAAATATTAATCAAATAAATATCATTCTCGTTTAATTTTCAATAATTATTCCTCACATTTATAATAAAATTTATATCAAAAAAAAAAAATAATAAATTATAAAAATAACATGCCTTGTCATTGAGGGAAAAGAAAAAAAAAAACCGATGAACTTGGCAAAAGCAGGGCAAATAAGTTTTTTTTTTTTTTTCTTTCCAATTGGTTTCATATATGAAAAAGGAAAAAAATTATTTCTTTTTTTCTCTCCTCATTGATCGTCGTCGTTTCCCTTAATACATATATATATTATTTTCCTTTGGAGTATGCCGCCCTGGTGAATCGAATATTTGTGGGCTCGTGGATAACAATGCAGCAACAATTTGCCTAGGCATTGAGTTACCATGACCACATTGTGTTTTATATATTGTCAATGTGTTGGTGATGCCCCATGGACTTTTACAACAATTACTCTATTAATTCACATTGACATTATATTATAAACCATATTTATACACATCGCTATTTATATTTTTTTAAACAATTTAAGTTCATACACAAAGGTCATCATAACAATTCATACAATACATTTTAATAAATTAATTATATTATGTCATATAAACAAAATAATAATTTATATTTAATATCATTTATCAAAAAATATTTAATTGTATTAAATTTTAGCTTGACCAAGTATCTAAAAGAAAATATTTTTATCATTCAACATTCCACATTTATTCCATCCATTTTCATTTCATTTTTTTTTATTTTTTGCCAACTTTTTTCTCATAATTTTCGTTAAACTGTCACCTCCATTTTTCCTTCATTTTCTTTTTATTTTTTCTTATTACAATGTCACTGTTTTCCCCCTCTTTTTTTTTTTTTTTTTTTTTTTTTTTTTTTTTTTTTTTTTTTTTTTTTTTTTTTTTTTTTTTTTTTTTTTTTTTTTTTTTTTTTTTTTTTTTTTTCGTGGCTTTTTATATATCTTTTTTCACTCTATTATTTTTGTTTTTTTGGCACAAGAAATAGTTGAGATAATGCTTTAGAATTTCGAGCGAAAAACCACACTGATATGCTGAAAACAATTTGTTGGTGATATAAGTATTGTAGATGAGAGTTTTAGACTTGGCAAGAGAATGACAATTTTAGTTTCAATTATTTTTCATTACTTTTCAATTTTTAATGTTTCATTTTTACAATAAACAATGGTATTTTTTTTTTTTTCATATATTAAAATACCTACTTTAAAATGTTAAAAAAAATACAAATAGTAATTTTTTAAAAAACTGGTTTCGTGTTTTTAAGTATATACCTATATATTTTTTAAAAAACAAAAAATGGAAAATAGATAATTAAGATGTACCGTACACAAAAAGCAACTGGCAGATGTTTTTATAATAAATATTTCAGTACATTATGGGTTTTAAAAAATAGAGAAATATCTGTAGACTATAAAGATGAAAGAAATAATATATTTTTTTGATACCTACTTTTACAAACACACAGACAAAAAAGAAAAAAAATTTTATACACAATTTTTTGTTCGGGGGTGTTTTTACAAGGCACACAATTCCAAGCCATCAAGATCTATTTCACAAAGAAAAGGAAAGAAATGAAAAAAGAAAAAATCAAGAGAATATAAATAAAATATGTTTTTACTGTATAATTTTTTATTTTTATTATTCACTTTTCTTTGGAATGATGTGCATGGGTGTTGAATGAAATTTAATTGCAAAATGATTCGTTGCTTTTTGGCTTGTGGTATTCACATAATAGAAGCAATAAATTTCAAAACTTTTGATGGACACAAAATAGTATATTTGTACGTGTATGTGTGTGAGAAATTTTTAGGGGTTGATTATCAAGATTTGACTGTACATATATGCTATCTTAATGTAAGAATCTCGGTGACGATTAAAATAAGAAAAGTATAACGAGGGGAGCTAACAAAACTTGACTATCAAAGCGAATTTGATTCATGCTTAAATTTATCATAGTGCGATATATATTTTAGCCATTTATTTTATTATAATAAAAATTTAACAAACTGATAGGTAATTGTGACTTATAGGGGGGCTTAAAATTGGTAACATAAATACAAAAAAAAAATCCATAAAGTTAGCACACAATCATTCGAAAGGAATTTTGTAGATTTAAAAATTAAAAGAAAAAAAAAAACAAGAAATTACAATTCAATTTTTTTAGCAATAAATAATGCTTGGCATGAGTTTTTGTAGAAAAAAATTTGTAAAAAATTGGTTTTAATAAATAAAGCTCTACTCGGTCAACGTTGTTTATTGATTAACTTTAAAATCAAATTAAAAAAAGAAAGAAATCTAAACAAATGACAATTAATATAATAATTTTGTTAATAATAAATTAGTTGGATATAGTTGAATCAGCCTTTTAGTTTATTCAAGTTCATTTTGTTTCTGTACTCAGCACCTCTTTACTCCAATAACTAACAATGGCTTTTATAGATAATCCATCTAAACCAAGTAAACGAGATATATATTTTATCAAACTTGTTATTGTATTATGCTCATTCGAATCCGATAATCTAAAATTGTAGAATATCTCGTTTGATATAATCAAGATACAATAAATTTATATACATATAGATTTGTATGTTGAGTCTTTGTTCGTGTATTTGTGAAAATAGTGAGTCAACTGGGACCAATGTGCCAACTATCTATCTATATGTCTATAGTCACCTCAATTCTGTACTTTCATTCTACTAGTTTATATCCCTTGAGTACCATATACCACGAATTTCACCAAAACCATCAGTTTGCATACACTTAGACATCGAATTTTGTCGAATAATATCTAAATTATAACATGAAATACTCGCAGTAACATTTTTGAATACAAATACTTTTACAACAATAAATAATCCGATCGAAAAAAAATAATTTAAATTTGCTCATATAAAAAGTCTTTTTTTAATTTCATTGGAAGAGTTGGAAAAACTTGCGGTGATTTTATAATTTTTTTAAATTTAAAATAAATTTTTAATTTATTTGTTTATTTATTTACAAATATATATGTAAATATATAATATAATAAAATAAAAAATAGGCAATTTATTTTCAACTTGAATTCCCTCTTTGATCCTGGATTTAACTTGTATATAAAAAAATATATGTATTTTATGTGAAAACATTAGGGATTGCACGTTGAGAACAAATAAACGACACACTTGGCACCAATGACAAGTTATATTGTACTTTAGAGAACAATTATAAATATAGTTATAACACATGTGTATATTAATTTAAACTCCATGAATATATTTATCGTAATTTTGAAAAAATATAAATATTTTTAAAACATTTTTTCATATAAAAATGTTAATATTTAACATTGTCGTTGTATAAAAAGAAAATTTAAAAAATTCTAATAACAAATAACAGAACAATGAGTAGGTTTTTTTTTCTAATTTTATTTTTTCTTTGTTACAAATAAATCCGTATGAGTTCCGCATTTTATTCTTTATAAATAAAAATCAAGGTTTTTTTATTTTATCATTATATTACTCAGCAATGGTATTTACTGTTGCAATTTTTCAAAGTAATTTAAACCTTGAAAAATCATACAGTGATTATTGTTGATGTATCATCTTGTACTGATTGAGCAATCAAGAAAATAAACTGTGATGATTCAAGGTATACATAAATACTGATTAGATACAAAATCATTTGATTTTTATTTTGTTGATTTTCCAATAAAAAAAAATATGTAAAGTTTAATATTTTCCAAATGTTAATTTAATATTTAATTTTTTTTTTTTTATTTCAATTACTAAATTGATTGAAAAACTGATGAATTAATGTTTATTTTTATTTTGGACATTTGGATATTGTTTAAATACAATTAATGGGAAAATTAAAATTTAATTTCATGTGGAAATGTTTATTTAACATTCAGAGGTTTTAAAAATTTAATATTTAATTTACAACACTTTTATTTCTTATTTTTTTTGCACTTTGCATGAAAATGACATTTTGCTACTATTTAAAAAATTAAAATCTTCATTAAAGTCATCAGTTTTATTTATTTATATTTTGTGGTTGTAAAAGTCCATCAACTTTCCTTAAAATCAAATTAAAAAATATAAAAATTAAATTTGCAAGTTATTTTTGTATTATCTCTCTCTCTCGGCTCTCTCGATTCTCTCTTAATTTAATTTATTTTTTTATTTTAATTTTTTTTCGGCGCCATCATAGTAGCGCCTTCTATCGGCCATTTACAAACTCATAGACAACGCCGTGGCGTCAGGATTTTGTCGACTACTCAGTGTTGAATCAGCTTTCAAGCTGTAAAAGTGTCAGTTATTTAATCCCTTAAATATTTTTATAATTACTTGTTAACCCCATCAAGTATTTTAAAATAAAAAATAACAATTAAAATCTTATATTGACAATAAATAACAACTAAAGAACAAAAAAAAAAACAAGTTAATTTCCCTCCAATTTTCGGTTTTTTTTTCATTTGCCATTAATTCCGCCATTTTAATGTTTATAAAAGTATAATAAACAAGCTTTACCTATTAAATAGTGAGTTTAAACAATCAGTTAATTCAGACAAAATATAACAACAATATATTGTGGTTTAAATAATTTTAAAATAAATAATGCTAAATTTCTTTTTTTTATTTTTGTGAGTAAAAATTTGTTTATCATTTGTGGGCATTGTGTCGTGTTTTGTTATTATTTATAATTTTTTTTTTTATCATTTATGTGTTAATTGGCAAAGTGATTTTGTTATAATATTATTGTGAAATAATTATGATAATTATTTGAGTCATGTATTAAAAATAAATAGGTACGCGAAAATAATTTATCAAATTAAAAAGACAATCTAAAAAGACATTCAGCATCCAAGAAAACAACAGGACGAGGCAATGATACTTAACAAAAATAATTTAAAAAAATATACAACAATTAAACCTGGTTTATTATTTCGTATTTACCTGTGATATAAACATAGGCCGGATAAATTTATAAATATATATTATTTTCTCTTTAAATTAAATAAATATAATTTATTTTTGTTTAACTTTGATTTGTTTTTTATAATTGCAAAGTGTGTTTGGGTAAATTGAGAAAATTTACTGGATAATTATAATGATACAATGAAAATAAGTGAAATGAAAAAAATTAATAAGGAAAATATACGCAGAAAGGATATGTCTTCTATAATGGTATGTTAAAATTATAAGAAAATAATTATTTTAAATCTCGTTAAAATCATTTTATATCTCGTTGAAATTATTATTGTTTATTTTTTTTTATTTTAAACAAAATATTTGATGGTTATATTAATTATTTTTATACACAATGACATTTAACAAAATAAATATATTTAATAAAACCATTATAAATATTTATGAAAATATTAGCAATAAAAATAAAAAGCAAAAAATTAATAAAACAAAAAATACTACGTTTGATAAAGCAGTTTAGCATGTCATGTTGTAGCCGTAATCAAATATTGATATATGCTAATAATTTTATTGGTATATTTGACCACACACATGCTAAAATATACAGATATACATAAAATTATCAAATTATTATTATTTTTATATGCTGTGATATAAAATACCTAATAATCTGATAAATTAACGTAGAAAAAACGAAATTTTTACTCTTTTTTTTCCCTCTAAATCAAATAAACCATTAAAAAAAATCCACAGATCAAAAAAGTTAGTTAGTTATCAAAAAAAACAATCAGCTTATTAAAATTAATTAGTATTTATCCGCATTTTTGAGAAAAATTTAATCTAATTAATACGCGATGTGTAGAAAAAACGAGTAAATTATTCTGGTTATTTTTTTCTTTTTTTTACAAATAGATTTGTTCTTTTTATGAGGATAATAATAATTATTATCAACGTTATGATTAATCTTAATTTTTGCTGAATATGTTACACATATATTAACGAAAAAAAAAAAAGTATAAATAAATAAATAACAATGTCTCTACATAGTGTAGTGTAATAGTCAGGTATATGTATCGAGAGTACATACGTGTTCATAATAAATTTACCCGTCTACCGTTGGTATGTATTTATATTTTTTTCTATATGCAAAAAAACACATAATACAAAGACGAACATTGCAATATGTGTTGTGCAATACGTATTATTTGCATATACACATATACACACAGATAAATAATTATGTGTCACAGTAAAATACCAAAAGAAATCTGCTAAATTGTGATAACAAAAAAAGATATGATGAAAAGAAAAAAAAAACTAATAATAATAATTACATATGCGGGGTCATAGAATGACGCAAAAAAGTGTCAAGTACATAACATGTTTGCTTAACATGTTGAATCGTTTAATAAATGACGAAAAAATTAATCAATTATTTAGAAAAAAACAACATTTTTTTAATATATTTTTCAAATGAAAATAGTTAATTTTTGTAATAATTTCTAGTTGATTGTTCGAATGACAAGACTCTATTTTTATATTTAAGAAATTTTCTATTTCTTTTTTCTATATTTTATGGCTGTCAGTTGATGATGTTGACTATTTTTAAATTTACTGACGAGCCCTTAGCTATATACGTTAATTAGATACGGATGATTAATGCCAAGGGTGGAGGGTAATAATTTTTAAGAATTATTTTCTTATGGGGATGCTGTTTCTATGTAGATGCTGTTGTTGTTATTTTTATGTTTGTCATTATTCTACAATGCAGGGCACATGCATTTATAAAATAATTATCATGACGTAATAATTTTTCTTTTTTTTATTTGACTTTTATCATAGTTCACAAAGTATCACTATAAATTTATGATAAGAATTAATTAATTTTGCAAATAAGTAGGAAAACAACTGGTCTATTCATCTTTTTCTTTTTTTATTCTTCTTTTTGTCGATTGATTATCATGACACGAATCTTTCAACTTTATTTCATCTAATCTTTATCAACCCTCGAGTTAAAGCTTTCATTACAACTTGAATGTTTGTCATCTAATTTATTTTATGTTTTTTTTTTTTTTTTTTTTCAAAGTTTGAGGATATATGTATATAGAAATATTGAAGATTAGGTTTCGTCAATGATCCGTATAATTGGAAAAGAATAATAATAGATAAAGAATAGGAGAAAAAAAATTAAATAATGTATAATTTTTTTCGTTTAATTTTATATTTCGTTAGCTATGTGAGTGTGGGTTTCGACGGAAATCCTTGTCAGTAAGTTTTTCTTATTTCTTATGGCAAAATGAGAGGCGAAATGTGGTGATGGTGGTGGTTTTGGCTTCGGTTGGTCTGCGATCCAGCCACCGATAAATATATACGAGACTCGAAGGAATAAACTGACGGCTAGGCAGCATCTTTCTTTTTTTTTTATTATTATTTTTCATCTTATTTATTTATTTTTTCTTGGTATTTGCCTTCTCTTGCACATATACTTGCTGGTATATTTTACACACTTGTATAAAATATATTCTACTACATTGAAAACTCAACCGTGACGACGTGGCAGACCGGTATTACTACCTTTTTTTTTATTTTTTCTCATTTGATTTTTATATATTTTTTTCCTTCTTTTACTTTGCCGACTTGGTTTTTTTTTTTCGCTCATTTTTTATCATATAATGTTACTTCTCTTTAAGACTTATCATTATTATCGTCATCAAGATTTTTCTAAGAATATCTTGTTATTAATTTTGAATAAACGAGTTTTTGTTTTCGTGAAATTAATCATGTTGTTGTTGAGTCATACAACAGCGTTATTGTCATTTTTCAAATGCCTGTTTTATAATAATGAGTAAATTTTTTTTTTTTGTTATATTATTTTATAAATACGACGTTTATAAGTTGATAATTGTATGAAATGAAAAAGGCTCTAGATGTCGAGAAAATAATGGCAAATTATATGTCAATTTGAAATTGTTGACATATTTTAAATAAGCCACTGTTTTAACTAATTCAATAGGCAAAAAAAATAGTCGAAAATTTATATTTGCAAAGGTGGAAATGAATTTTGAATTTGGCCTGCAGGGAAAGTCAGCACGTAATGGCATATATCACGAACCGTGGTGGCAAAAAAAAAGGAAAAATTCATAATTCCTTCCAATGTTTGCAAATATACCTTTTTGACTAATTTTTTTTTCACCTGGTTAGTTTAAACAATGACTTATTTGTGTAATTAATTTTAATATTTAATTTTTAAAAGTATCAATAAATAATCAACAAAAATGTCTATTTAAAAATGCACAAAAAAAGAGTAAATTATTTATCAGTAATTGTTGATTATTTGTCGTTATTTTTGATCATTAATTTTTAAAATTTTTCACACAAATAAGTCGATATACTAATTAACCAAATGCAAAAAAAAAAATTAGTCACAAATGTCAATCTGTAAATTGGGGTATCGAATTATCAATTATTTTTTTTTTTTTGCCTGTCAGTGAGACTGCGGTTCGTGTGGAGACTTTTTCTGCATTCTTTTTATATATAAAAATAATTGACTATATTTTTTATCCTTTACAGAAGTTATTCGTTGGATATTTCAATATTAATTAAAAAAAAAAAATTTATCATACAAAGATTTATAAATACAGTAAACAATTTGGTTTGATATATTTTTTTTCCTTCAATTGATATCGAAATTGAGTGACGTGTCGACGAAATTCCATTGTAATGATGATTGCTTTCTCAATGATGATGAAAATATATTGTCTGATAGAAAAGGGGAAAAAAAATATCCTTCCAATTCAACCATCAATAAATCTATATATATCTAGAACACTCTTGATTATATTTTTTATTTTTTTGCTTCACCTTACTTTTCACTCATTTTTACTATTTTTATCTCATCTTGTTTCTTGCTTCATTTTCTTGTTCACTTTGTGATCGTAAAATGTGTTTGCCTCTGGGAAAATAGTGAGATGAAGAAAATAAAAATAAAAAAAAAACTTGTAAAAGTAAAAAATGAGTGAAACTTGTTTTCCACATCTTTTGTGTCTGTAAAAAAAAAATATTCATTCTTTTCGTTTTACTTTGTTTCAACGTTGCAGACGCGTACTTTTATCATTGTCGTTTTTTTTTATCTACAAACTACTAGTATTGTGTATAAAATAAAATATAATTTATAGAGTTTGTATGTATCTGTATTGTTGAGAAAGCCAAGTTGTCCCAGAGGGGTCGATGTTTAAACCACCTTACCACAATACAAATGTTTTCTTGTACAACGTGAACTTGGACACTCTTTTAACCCAAAGAAAATGATAAAAAAAAACCCAATTTAGAAAATATCTTACATAGTGTTTATATTATTTTCAAGTATTTAATATTTAAACTGCTTTTTCATAAAAATAAAAAATTTTAAGATGAAAATTCCAAGATTTATCATATTAAAATGATACAGGCTATTATAACCTCATCATTTTATATTTTTTTATTTTCATATTATTATCTTTTAAATAATAATAAAAAGTCAGTTTTATTCATCTGAATATAAGCTGGTAAATTACATTGAACCGCAGGCAAGTTTAATAATAATTTGTTTCCATAATCGGTGACCGCTTGGCAAATTTAATTATCAATTTTTTTTATTATTTTTATAAATGCCCCTGATTTTTATTTAATAATTAAATTTTAATAATATTTCAAGTTAAACTATTTGATAATTATTATTATAGTAAAAAAAATTTATTCAAGTTTATTGTGTTCAACACATACACACACGCAACCCATATTAATCAAATGACTTTTGAGATTATCAGTTTGATAGCAGGTTGACAAGTCACTAAAAAATCATAGCAAGTCATTGAGAGAGAAAAAATATATATAAAAAAAAAGAAACAAGAAATCTGTATTAATATGTTTAGGAACAAGTTTAATCGTCTGAAGAACAGGTTCTTTTTTTTACTCTATTGTATCATAGTCATCAGTATCATCTAGGATATGATTCAATTCCCCTCGTCTTAAACTGATCCATCATCATCATCATCATCATTCTGCTTATCCCATTCAATTTTTTTTTTCTCTTTTGTTATTTCTATTCTTCAAAGAAAACAATTTTATTATTCACGTAATATAATAATAATAATAACAAGCTTGATAAGTGGTTATAACAAAAAGGGAAAAAAAATATTCTGAATTGTTAAAAAATACAAGTTATGTAACACGTGTTTAAGCACAAAAAATTATTTTTTTAATACTCGTTTATTAATTATTAAGGTCAATAGTTATACTTTGAAAGAGAAAAGAAAAAAAATTGATAAAAAATTCAATAAATCGTCACTTGAGAATCATGTAAAAACGTGTTATTATTAATATTTTTTTTTGGAAAAATGTCGATATTTTTTTATAACAAAATGGCTTATCTACAAATTCATATGGCAATATGTTTTTCCGGCTTTTCTTTTATGCTAAAATAAATTAACAGCTACACAAGGGATGTTAGTTAAAATAATAAAGACGTAACTCCGACATTTGTGTGTATTTTTTTCTTTTAGTAAATTATTTTTCGATGTTGTAGAAAAAAAAGGGTTTTAATATTAAATGACCCTATCATTTCTTCCCTTGTGTTGTTAGCATTTTTTAAAATAATTAAATATCATTTAAAGATTGCACAAGTGATAGAAAAATACGTTCTTTTTTTATTACTGCAAAATAATTTAGTAGAATTAAAAAAGGTGCAAGTACCAAAGCCTCCATACAATTAATTTTTTCTTTATTAATATTTTCGCTAAAGTTATTAAATTTTCTACATAAAAAAAATAAATAAAACGTCTAGTTATCCTCAATTATCTTGAATTTAAATTAAATTAAAAAAAATCACTACTGACCTTTTGGTGATCCTGCAAAGCATTGAAATTTATATGAAAAAAATTCCTGAAATTAAACTGATTATATCTCTGTTTGAATTTAAAGTCAATCGGCAATTTGGTTCACGAGATCATGCATTTCAATCAAACCCGACATTTATTTTAATTAATACATATGAATAAAATAAAATTTAATTATTGCTCGTAGTTTTTACTTGTATAAAAAAATAATGATAATATAAATGGGTGGGATTATAAGCAACGATGTCATTAATGATAACCAAGGCATTGTCAGAATTAAATATTTTGCAAGAGAAAAATAATATTATCACTAATCAACAATATTAAAATTAAAAAACAAAAAAAAAAAAAAGGAAAATATACACACCCTGTTTCGTGATAACGCGTATAATGCGTGACCCATTATTCGTAACATGCGACTTTTGATAAAAATCATATATCCAGACTTGTTTACATTTTCTACGTGACAGATTTTTTTTTTTTTTTTTTTTTTTAACTTTCGCGAAAAATAAATATTTGTTCAAGTATGTATTGCTGTAACGAGGGTATGAAATAAGGCTATACTTATTTCGACGAGTTTTACACATCAGTTCATTTATTTTTTTTTCAGACATTACGTGGCTTTTTGTGTTAAACTATGACTCAATGTTTTTCCAAGTTTATTCAGTATAACTGACCTTTTTTTATTATTTTTTCTTTTTTTGGAAAAAGCAGTGGTATTTTCACAAGTAATAATAATAAATAGCCACGTATTTTATACGTCAAAATTTCATAAAAAAATATTCATTTTATTTCGGTAAAGTCGTTTTAGTCGACCTTGATATATAAATCCAACTCATTTATGATTTACAATTTACAGTTACATAAATGTTTAGTATTTTTTTAATTTACTTAAAGGCAAGTCAGCAATTATCACAATTTTCTTGACATATAATTACAAACCCTCGCTGCATTTTTTTTAATTTTTAACCCGGGAAGGTATTTAACAGTACAATTTTTATTATTTTATTTATATATTTTTTATATATTTTATTTTCAATCCCCTGGGTTACGATGGTCACCCCTTTTGCTTTGTCCACAAAGCCATATACAGTTATATATATACTGCTGTTGAAATATATAGTTAGAATACCTAAACTCGGCGCCACTAGAATTCTTGGGTCTTGGGTCATTAATTCTTTTCTTTAGCCATGATGTCCATGTGGATGATGGTGGTTGTGTGTTGGTCTCTGATCCCCAGGGTTAGAGTATCGTTAATCCATGCTTTTTATTCCAAGAAAAAACGAACAAAAATAAATATATATACCGAAAAAGAAAAAAAGAAAAACCTTCCTTATAAAGGACTTTGCTTTATTTATTAGATGTCAATTTTTTTTTTTTTTTTTTTAACGTAAAACACAGTTTATATTATAAAAAATAATATAAATAATAGAAAATAATATATTTGATATGATGAAATTAATATTTACCCAGATATCTATATAAAATAATAACAATTTTGTACTCATTTTGAAAGACATATCAGATGAATCTGTTAATATTTATGTGTTTATTTATCTGATGTTATAGTGTTGATATAAAAAACAATTAGAGATATATAAAATACGTCTACTGACCCTCTTAGAATACACACACACACACGAGTGACATGTGTCATTATCATTTATAAAAATAAATAATAAATATCTAAAGTAAATAATAAGAACAGATATATATTTTAATGAATAAAAAAATAGTAATGCTTCTTGAAATAATTTATCCAAAGTTGTTTCAAACGAATGTATATTGATGTATTTGGGTCATCAGACCTCAATTGGACATTATTTTTTACATAGATAATAGAAAAAGATAGTTTATTGTACACAACAACAGCAACAAACGACAACCATGACGACTACTAACAGTACAAATAATTGTTACGTATGCATCGTTGGCTTGTTGAAATCGTTCAAACATCAAGTGGACTTGAAAAGTGATTGCCATAGATACTATTTACTCGCACTCTATTTACATCAAATATATATGTGAATTTTGTGTTGTATTAATGGACACTCTCTTGATAATACAAAACACTCGGTTTATTTAAATATATATACGTTCGTTTTGTATAAATACTTATCGTCATGAATCATGATATAAATTAATAATCAATTTGAAGTTGATTATATTGAAATTTATTTTATATCCGTTAAGTAACTTAATATTTATACAAATAATTATTGATATTTATTTGAGTGGAATTTTATTTTTAATATTATTTTTACGCACATATTTGAGCATCAAGTATATTTAGTTTTGAAATTATATTTGAAATATTTTTCTTTGTAAATTTAATTGCGGCCTTTTTTTTTTATTGATTAACACTCATTAATTTAAAAGAAAAAAAAAATTAAATTAGCTAGCAGCCAAGAGAGTATACCGAGTGGTAAAAAAAAAATAGTTTTTTTTATTTTAGAAAAGAAATTATTCATTTGTAAATGACATGTCAAAGGTGTAGTTCATTTAAAAATTTAACAAAGTTAGAGCAAGTGGTTAAAGTGACTTATATTCTGGTTTTCTCTGAGAGAAATAAATAAATAAAAAAATTATTTTTCTGTAAATTTATATTAAATTTTAAAGAATAATACTTAACGAGAATTTTCTTGATGTTTTACAAAGAAACTAAAATAAATTCTTTTCACACAGCATAATGGGAATCTAAAATAGTTTTAAATAATTAATTTCAGATAATTAAAAATAGTTATTAACGTTAAATATTAAAATAGCCATCAATTCAAATCTTTTGTTATTTCCTGCGGTTTATTTTAATAAATAATTTCCCCGCCGTTTATTAATTAAAAAAAAATAAAATAAATAAAGTTATATATAAATTTGTTACGTGTATAATTTAGTATATACGGTCATTGGTCTTGAGCATCGATTTAAATGTCCTGCTTGAAGTATAAATCCACCCACAAAATTGTGAAAATGATGGTTTTAAAAATTTCATCGAAAATAGGGTGAATTATATATAGTGAAGTATGACAATAAGGTCCGGGCCACTCGAGCTCGTTAATAATAGGACAACGTGGAGTGAAAACATTTGAGAGCACTACGAGCATCAGCAGCAGTAACATCAATATAATACCGTCAGATCGATCGGAAGCACAAGGATAGGAACAATGAACGGGAATGCATTACACGCTTACCGCCTCTCTTTCAACATAAATCGGCAATGCATCCTCGTGATGCTGCTGCTGCTTCTGCTACTGCTGTTGATGCTTTCTCTCTGTGTACACTCTAATCGCGCAACAAATTTTCAGCCTCACCACCATCATCATCATCATATATAATTCAAAAAAAAAAACAATAATAATATACAGAATTATTATTTAATTTTACATATATTCTTTTGTCCTGAAAATTATAAATTTTTGAGATATGACGTATAAATTTTTCGGTATAATTAAATAGTAAATTAAAACCTTGGAATTTGTATTTTATATATTCAGATATATAATTTTATCTTTCTTTATCTCGTTATGCATGTAGTAAAATATATTTTCAACTGAATATATAGCGAAAAAGGCTATTAATAAAATTTCATTTTACTATAGTACAGAACAATTGAGATTTATTCAGTATCCCTATCAAAATGTTAGCTTATAAATTTTCACTGGGTTTATAAATTAAAATATTTCTATGTGTTCGTGTTATTGTATTCATGTGCGTGTCACCATGAAGATGATAATGTAGTATATATAGTTGTGGATAATGTTGGGATAGGGTAGTTGTATCACTTGATTTTATAAAATTATGTTTCTCTTTGTTGTCATCGGAGCTTATGTTTTGATCCTTTTTTTCAAACTTTAAAATTTTCATTATAAAAATGAGGTTATTAATTTTTTGATTACATTATTTTTTAATAAATAGTTATTGTTGTAAATTAAATATCAAAAAATTCATTGTGTGAAAAAAAAAAATACTTAGTCCACAATTTTTATAGCTAAAAGTTTCTAAATTAAAATAATACCTCGTTTTTTTTGATGAAAAATGATGCAAAATTGATAATATAAAATTGTAGATATATAAATTTTGTGTAACACGTTAATATGTAGATTGTCGACAAGAAATAAAGATGGAAAATCGAAATGTATGACTTGGCATTTAGACAGTATGTTGTTATAGATGGTCACGCCTTAAACCGACCTTCTGCCATTGGATAATTTATCAAAAGATTAGAGTGCCTGCCGCAAGCTACACTCCTGTAATTACTGACTGTAACAATGTATTCAAATTTATGAAACGTCTTTCCTTTGCCACGCGAACTTGCGTTTCTATTATCACTTTTCATTCCCATTTATTCTTTTACAAAATTGAACATTTAATTAAATTTACCAAAAAAAAAAAAAAAGAATCATCATACTTTTTGATTAACAAATATTCAAATTTTTTATATTTCCAAATATACTGCTGCATATATTGACTTGATGTATAGATAAAAAATGTAAAACTGCAATCAAATTTTAATATCAAAGTTTTTATTTATTTATTTATTTTTTTCGATATAAAAATCCATGAACTCGTTGAAAAACCTGTTGGCAAACATTTCACACAATGTACCCATGTCTATATTGTGGAAAAAGGTACCAAAAGAATGGCCCAATGGTTCGTGATTATATGCATCAATGCGAAAATGAAATTGGATTTAGTTTGCGTCGACTCACTGTGTCTATATATCGCACTCAATAATTTTATTTATTTATTTTTATTTTATATATTTAAATATTATTTTAAAGGTTTTTTTTTTCTGTAATTGCCAATGGCTATATATGGTTCAAACGAGATAGTTGAAAAAAAAAAATATTCAAATTAAAATGAAAAAAAAAAATTACTACATATTGATTGAGTGATTGTTTATTTTTGTTTTTCGTGACCGAATTTTGGTTTTTTTTTTTTGATAATAATAAAATTGAATAATATATATTTTTAATCTGTCGAAAAGCGTATAATCTACGATGACGAAAACTGGCTTTATCGTGAATTCTTGGATTACAGAGTGCCAAAGGCCCACAAATACTTCTGTTGCTAAAGAAGAGTTTTCCTCTTTTCCCGTATTTCTTATCCGCGTTTTTTTTTTTTATTCAACTTTTATAGTATTTTTTTTTTTTTTTTTGCATCGTCTTTATCGCCACTTTATCTCTAGGTAGCATACTATCTCACTCATTGTTTCGTGTGTAGAATAAGGGCTTGTATATACAGCTCCCTTGCTGCCTCATAGTGCCACTTTCCACGAGAAAAAAAATATATAAAAAAATATAACGAAAATACAGAAAGAATGAAACGAAAAAGTGAGATAAATATATATATATATAAAAAAAACCACTAGAGTTGAGAGATAGAAAGACGAAAAATTTTCAACGCACAGATGCTTCGTGCCAGATCTCCCTCGAATACATTTTCTTTTTGTTTCTTGCTATTTTACGTTTTTTTAAACTTTTTTTTATTCCATCCAATTCTTTTTCTCTTTTTCATTTACTCACTGTCATTCTTTTCTCATCTATATGGGCTCTTGAAATGTTTATTTTTATTTTTTCCCCATCAAGCAAGCTTTTGCAATCTAGAAAATTAAAGATCCACATCCTGTTTGTGTTATTTTTCCAATTTTTCATTTTCCATGATTTTATTTTTTAATTATCTATTTTCATTGTGTAAATACTACAACTAAAAGAGAATTAATAATAACTTAGTTTCCGTATTTCATTATTTATTTATTGTTCAAAAAATAATGAGTTCACATTTTATCTACAATAAAAAAAGAGCAAAAAAAAATAAAAATTTCGTGCTATTTTACCATAGCATAATAGAAGAGTGTAAAAAGTCTAGTCGTCAATTTCTTTAGTCTCAAAATTTTTCTCAAAGCACGTACCAGTGTCGATTTTAAAATCGATTTAACGCATATATATTGAAAGCAATACAACTACTACATAAACTTACTTATTTATGTTTTTCATTGGTTATGTGCACCAAGATATATCTTGAAAAAAATATATATTGCAATGTGCATGTGATGTTCTGAATAAACGATATATAGTGCTGGAAATGGGTGGATATATAAGAAAATAATATATAGCCCAGTGTGGTCTGCAACCAAAGAAGAAGATACTGTGCATTGCCCTCATGCAAGTATTTTTTTCCAAAACGGAGGAGCCAGCCAGTCAGCCACCAAACTAAAATGTGCGCATGGCTGCTGCTGCTTTGCTAATATTTTTATTATTATTATTTTTACTTTTATATCCTTTCGTTTTAACCTCGGCATTGCATCTTTTTTTTTTTTTTTTTTTTACTCTTTCAAACATAGCCTATCTATTTATCCATCTATCTATCTCAACCTCTCTTTTTCTCTCGTCGTTTTCTCGCTTTTGTTGCTCGATTTCTACATATACCCATTTTAGTCTATATAAAACTTGAGATTTAAGAATCTCGGAAAGAGTTATAAGCATGAGTTGAAGCTCTGTGGTCCAGTTGCAATACCCCCTTAAGTCAGTCTACTTATTTTCTTGTTTTTTATTTTTTTTTTTCATTTTCTGTCGTTTTTTGCTTGGTTAGCTAGCTTGAATCCCTATAAACGATTCGTCATTCAGTAAATCCCTGCTTTTCGTACTTTCAAACATTCTACCACTATTTTATATATATCATGATAAAATAGCAGGATTTTTTTTCTTTTGTAATGCTTGTGTTCTTCTGTACTCATCAATAATAATATATTATATTGAAACATGATTTTTGAACACTTTCAACATGGTCATTTTAGAAAAATTATGTAATCTATCTTTGCATTGTCCTAGTTTTCATTTTATTCTTGATAAATCATTGTAATTCAGTTGAATTATTATGATAAATTTTGAAAAATAACAAAATTTTTATAAACAACTATGAAAAATATTTGAAAATAATGATATCTATCGAAAAATTTGATGAGCTTTGTTGTCAAATTGTTCAATTTTTGTATACATGAAAAATAACTGTTACTATATATCATGAATCATATAGAAATATAAAAAATTTATTTGAAATAACGATTTACTATATAATATAATGCTTCATCATTTTATATATATGTAATTCGTATGTATTTCCATGTAAATTTTAGCAGCTATATACTCCCAAGTCTTCTATTCAACATCAATGAATACGAAAGATGAATTATTGCAAATGATCGAAAATATATATATGAAAATTTTTTAGATAGTAGTAGTGATAGTTGGTATAGTCGTGGAGATAACTTTGCTTCTCATTTTCTTTTGAAAAGCTTGGTTTTTAAAAAGAAAAAAAAAAAACAAATGAAAACTTGAATATCGTCATCTTATCGATCCACATGCAGAGTTGGATATGTGTGTTGGTGGTGACTGTGTGTGGATTCAAGAATAAATAGTTTGAGGAAAGTTGAAAAGAGGCTCATCATATATACATAGATGCATATGGTAGCTAGGGGATGATGATGATGATGCATTTGAGAGAACGGTGATAACAAGAAGTGCCAGCTGCTTTTGTTCATAAATTACTGCATCATACATTATTTAATGCGCGATGAATTCAATGATCATCAAATTATAACACAAGCTACATGAAAAAACCTGAAAAACATTTAATTATTACCAATCTTGGTATTTATATTTTTATTTATGCGTATTTAAATCTTTTTTTGAACGAACCAATTTCAATGCATTCGATGCTTTATTTATAAACCCATTCAATCACTTAAGTGGATTTAACACTTTGTGGTTAAATAAAAATATAAAACGAAGCATTTTTATGTCTCGAGTCGTTTGAATGACAATTTTTTTTTTACTTTTTATCGTTGATGGTACTTTCAATATGATGTATTTACAACAGGGTGTTTCTGTGTTGGCATGTCGGGTTAGGGAGCATATCCATAGAGGTATTCAATGGGGAGAGTCTTCTTGTCAAAATAAAAATATGTTGAAAAAAATATATTACGAGTGTGTACAATGAAAAGAAGAATAAAAAAAAGATAAAAATGATAATAATAATATGTAAATATAATTATCATATGTAAGAATCGTATATATATTTTTAGAGTGATTTTTCATGCGGACCTGCTGGTGTATGCTACAACAGTGGTATATAAAAAAATTTCAAAAAAAGTAATATAAAATGTAAAAAAAATAGGGTGAAAGAGCGTATGCACCCGCCATCGTTATTTTTTTTTTTCTCCCCGATTTTGTTTCGTTTCGTTGAACGCGTACTTTTGCTGCTGCTTGAAAATGCTTTATACAACTAAACACAATTTTTTTCTTGATTTTCTAACGAATCACGCTTGGATGATTGGCAAAGAGCTCAAAAAGACCAAACTTCTATTCTGTGTTTTTTTTTTTTAATTGTTTCCATTTTTATAACAAGTCAAACGTAATTTTTTTTCATTTTATTTCTATCAATTTAATGATAATAAATATGTTGAATGATTAAAGTTTAATTAACAGTTTTAATTTATGCTGTTAATAAAATTGGTTAAGTTATTTGTTTTTTTAATTGAATTAAATTAAGTGCGAAGCTTTTACGTTTGTGGTACAGTATAAACGAGACTTTAACAAATCACGTGTAACCGCGTCAGAGTTCAAAGGGCCAAAGTTAGGTTAAAGTGCAAACTTCGGACAGTTCAAAAGTCCTTGAATCAAAATGCAGTCTTTGCTGAATTGCACTCTAGTTTTTTTTTTTTATCTCTATTTTACATATATCTTTATGCTTTTATCATCATTTTCAAATTCAAACTTTATCCTATCGTTGAAATTAATTAACTTGAATTACACAAATAAAAAAAAAAATATTATATTACTAACTTGGCTTTGAATTTCACAAATTAATACATTTTTAAATTGAGATTTTCTCTGCCTCTTTTAACTTGCTTTTTTTTTTTTATTATAAATTTTAAAACATGTTTGAAAATAAATAAAAAAAAAAAATGTTTTAATCCACTTGACAAAATATATATATATTAATCTCTGTGATGGTTCTTTTAAAATCCGTAAAATAGTGATAAAAATAAAATACAAAAAAAGGGGAATACAATTGTCTTGTATAAGTGGCGTTTCAACGCTTTAATTTGAGCACATAGAATAGTATAAAATTGCGTTTGGTGTAGAGATGTGGATCGTTGAAAGCTGAAGATAATCGGCTTATACTGGCCGTCCAAGTTCTACATCGTTGTCCACTTTCTATATAATATTATGGTGTTATGTATTTTGATATTTATTATGAGTTAACTGCTCAACTCTCGCATACACAAATATTAACAATGAAAAAAAAAAAAAAAAATTAAATTTAAACAAAATTTAATCACTTTAAGCTATGTGTTCATTTAAATAATTATCAAGGGGTTTGACACAATACATTTTAAATATCAAAATTTATTTTTCTCTATCTACAACTTGGCATATTTTACAAACGAAATCACAGATTTTCTCTATTGTCACACTAAAGCGTATAATTTTTTTTTTTTTATTTTTTTTCTTTTTATTAGAACCCTTTGTTGGCAGACTTGCGTTATCTTTTCGCTAACAATTTATTTATTATACATTCTCGATGGTGGCAGGTATCAGACTACATACAAATTCACTCTAATCTCTTGAAAATTTTACACATATATATTTAGCTCTTTGTTCAAAATTAAATAATAAAAAAGTTTATCTAATCTTATCTATAGCCTTTTTCTCCAACTGCTGTAATAACAATTTGTTATTTTTAAAATTAAATTTTAAATTTTAATAATTGATTAGATGATAGTGTTAAATAAAATTAAGATGGAGATTTAATGATTTAATGATTGGTGAATAAGTGATTAGTATCGTCAGTGGCAATTAACACGTTAACACTGCTGTTTGTGTCGAGTCGATTAAACGCAACTACACAACGATGTGCTATTATCGATTTACCTTTGGCCTTACATTCAAACTTGTGGATAGTTATAGACTCATCCTCTAGCTATTATATATGTAGGATAATTTCAATCCTCTGTAACTCAATAATATTGGATATCTCAACGATATAACCTATTATTATTAAATTGGAGTTATAATCGTGCCCTTTAAAGTATCCATTTCATTTTCAGTAAAACAAAAGTTAAAAATATGTTTTCTTTTTGAATATTATTATTATTTTATTCACGATTTGTTCATGTGAATTATTATTATCACTTCTGAATGATATTAATTTAAATAATTTATGTCATCGTGATAATATAATACAAATTTAATATGACGTTAAGACGAGTAGAAAAGTAGGACAACAAAATTAGTTCTAGATGAGACCGAAACGAAATGCGTTGTACAATGTCGGTAAAACTTTTGTACTTGTCTAGTTGTCTGATGGTTTTCAATCTATTTTTTTTATTTTATTTTTTATAAAACTATGTATATATTTGTTTGTGTGTATGTGTGTGTGTATTACGGTCAAACTACTTTTGAAGAAACAAATATAGAATTTTGTGTAGATATAGTTGATGATTTTCTCTTTGGGGTTCTTCAATAACTCTTAGCTGAAATGCATTGCAAATGAGATTTATTTTCTCAAGTGGCCTCTCGTCAAGCTCATAGTACTTGATGTATATTATATTTTTCAAATGAAAAAAAAAAAATAAAACAAATAATTGATGATTTTTAAATACCCACGAGATGCTATTGTCATAATTAATATTTTTATCTCAAAGAAAAGTAGTGAAATTGCTTTTAGTGGTGTCGTATTAATTTGTCAAGTGAATTATAATTATTCTGTATGTTTAATTTATCAAATGAAATAATTTTCTATAACCCAAACTATTTTATAAACTTCAATAAATGTATGTATTAAATTTAACTATGAAAATCTACTAACAAGCAATTTCCCATGGACAAAGTAATTAACCTTTATAATATTCAAGTCGGAATAATCTATTTTCTTGATATGAAAATTTCTTGATTTTACAATGACATATATTTAAATTGCACATAGTAGTTTTAGAATATAGTATATAGTTTTTGAAGAACCACAGTGTGATATAATTTATATATAACAAAACCATATATTATGTATTATATATCGTACACCACAAACGTGCTCGAATATCGTTTGGCTCGATACGACAACTATATACTAAGATAAAACTTTTCCTATCTGTATCTCACTTTTTCTTTTCTCTCTTCTATGTATATTATATACTAACTACACATATATCACATTCTACTGGCGTAAACTCAAACTTGCCAACCGCAAAAGATTGTCAAATATATTGAATATTGCCTCTAGACACACTGATAAGCAAGACTTTCTAGTTTTAACCAAATATTTATCCTCTATTGGAATCTCACATATTTATATCATCTACTATATTATACATAATTTAATTTTTTGATAAAAATGTCAAGGATGTTAAGTATTATTAATGCATAGTAGCTTGTGGTTCAAATTTGGGTGAAGGTGGTTTTTTTATTTCTCTTCGTTCAACAAAGATCTTAAAATTTTATAAGTTAAAAGATGGGGATATATGAAAGTGAGAATATTCCAAGGCAAAATTATACATGTGAATATGTAGACAACATCTGCGTTGTGTTGATGATAGTGATGATGATGATGATGATGAGTCTGTCTGCTAACCGTGAAATTTTCTGCGAACAATTTTCACTCATATAAGCGCGCTCTGCTTCATCCGAGATTGCTTTTTTTTACTCTTGGCAATTTTGTTAATACTCTCTTAGCCCAAACCGAGTATTTTTTTTTTTTTCCCCCCAGAAATGATAAAAATAAAAAAATCCTTTTACCTTGGATATATAATAATATAATGCACCACTAAATTAGCCTTCTATCATCATCAAAGTAAAGAAGAGAAAAAAAAAAGAAAATATCTATCTGAAAAAACAAAAAGAAAAAAAAATTTGATATAAAAATATAAAAAAATATTTGCATTTTTATTATTATTAAATTTTTACTTTGTAAAATAGTCAAGTGATTTTCCGATAATGAAAAACCTTTCAAGATATAAATTCAAGTCACGTTGTGCATATTCCCGTTGAATAAAATGCTTGTTGCACAAGTTATTGTTGAAATAAAATTTCAATTGAAAGATCTTATCATTATCTAGGTTTCGATATACAAAATCCTTTTATTTTTTTATCTTTTATAATATGATAATAGTGGTGGCGCTATGATTATAATGCGTGTGTCTCTCAAAGTGTCATAATGATTAATAATATATGTGGCTCATCCTGATACATATATTACGTAATATTGTCTGTACGATCATAGAACACCGAAATGTCCAAAACGTACCTAGCCACAAGAACCACGCCCAATTTTAAACTCACATGGGAGTGATGTGATTGAGCATAACTGGTCATGACTGGTCATGCAGGTGGTGAAGGCCATAGGGCCAGATAATTTATGTATCCAAAAGGTTCATACAACGTGACTATAACAATAGACCTCATTCTATGACCAGACAATTTTTTTTTTTTTTTTTTAAATTTCACTCCTTCTCACCTTCTATATATAGTTTTTACAAATTATTTTTTTTTTTAGTTTTTTAATTATTTATTTATTCCTACACGATCAGAGTCTGCCTATTCCAATCGTTTATGCATTCAATCTGGGTGTGACAATACAATATGCACCTCAACACATAGGTTTTTTTTTTTATTCTTTCATCTCGTTTAGCTTTTGTTTTGAATTAATAGAGATATATATAGATGATTTTTTTGTTTTTATTTTAGTTTTTTAAATTTTATTTTGTTGATACAGAAAGCTCCGTGTTTCATGGTAATTTTTTTTTTTGTTCTAAAAATTGCTCATTCTATTTTTTTTTTTTTCCTCGGTATATTTATTTGTTGAAAAAATACGTTGCTCTATTTGCTATTTATACAGATAAAAATATAATAACAATAATAAAATGACAGATAGAAATTTTTTTTTTAACGTCATAAATGAATTTCTATAAAAAATTGATTTTTCATAATAATAAATTGCTCGTTTTGATTTTTTTATTGTTGTCATTATACCACATCCGATTAAGATTTATTTTACATTTCCTGTTTCATCTTGTATTATCAATTTTTTTTTTTTATATATATTTGTCTTTGATGGCATGTTGTTGTTGTTAACATGTTGTACCTTCTGCTATGGTTTCTGCGGTGTCCAGTCACGCACCTGAAACCTATTCATTTTTAATCTTACAAAAAAAAAAATTTATATATTTTCATCTTGAATCACATTGCATACTTATTTCTATTCATCATTTGGTTCTTTCATTGCTTTTTTCGCTCTCTTTCTTTTATTTTCAGTCCATTTACTTTTATTTTTTTTTTGTAAAGAGCGTCAAATAAAAGCACGCCTTAAAATGTATTATACTAGCTGACTATGTATATATAGGATACATCGAAGATGATGATGATGATGATGATGATGAAGAAGGATGTAGGAGCGAAAAAATAGAAGGCCTGTACAAGTACCCTGGAACCATAGACATTTTACAAAGACTGAAATGTGGGTTTCCGGTTTTTTAAGGCGCTTCAATGCTCCCGAATTTATACCGGATGTTAAAAAGATTTCTTTTATATATTCCTTTTTTTATTTTTCACTATTTTATTGTGAATTTTTTTTCATTTAACATAATAAATAGTATGTGCCTTCTATTTTTTTGTCTCATATAAAAACCATAATATTTTGACATAAATCGAAATTTTTTTTGACAGTAGTTATTCGTATTTTTATTATAAAATCAAAAATTATTTAAATTAATTTATACAATATAAACAACAAAATTATCTGAATATAAATATATAATGTTCATGGAAATACATATAGTTTTTATTACAACTTTAAAGAAATAATATTTATTTATTCAAGTAGGTGGTTTTATTAATCATAAAACTTTATTTATTTTACTCGGAATAATTTGCACCATAGGGATTCTTATTTATATAATTATAAAATTTGTTTTTTAAAATTATATTTTTCAACAACTTTCACCAAAAAATTCATGCAAGAATGTATGTTTTATGTATTGAAATTCAAATTTAAAAATAAAAATACCTACTGTGGTGAGGAGGTGTAAAAAAAAAATCTGGTTAAAATTAAGGTGAACAGGTATACAAAAGTTTTGGAAATTAGGTGATTATTTTCATCTAAAATTTTTAGAAATAGAAATCTTGTAGTCTTAATTTAGTATTGATCACGTAGAGTGGCTGGACAACATGTGTTGAGCACATTGACATAAAAATTCCTAGACAAATTTTTGTTGACAACAAAACATGCAATCGATGAGAATGTAAAATCAAAATATATAAATAATAAGATGAAGTAGAAAAAAAAAAAGAATGAAAATATATAGCAACCCAGTAAAGCATAATAAAGTTATATTATTTAAAAAATTCTTTGTCTCGTTATAAATGAAATTTATAATACGACTATTTATATATTTTAAAAGTTTCATATACCAGTTAATTTAATTTTAAATTTTTTTCATATTTCTTGAACATAGCATATTATATTATTAAGTTAAATATATATATATATTAAAAGTGTGCTGCAACTATGGTAGCTTTCTTGAAGATATACAGAAAATCGTCTATCCAACTGTAAAGTGGAAATGAAAATTGAAAAGATCGCTCGGATGAATTTCGCGTTGCGGAAATATAGAAAATATATATATATATATGTCAAAGTTAAGAAGAAAAATAATAATAAAAATAAGTCAGAGATGTTGAAGAAAGAAAAATGAATTGAAGCCAAAGCAAAGCAACGTACGGTCCAAAGACTTGGCAAGACTGAGGCTTCTGATTCAAGGTTTACTCTACTGCTTTGTACATGTATACTGTATGTCACATACACTCGAAATATAACTTTTTTTTTAAATTATAAAACAACTTTGAAAATGAAAAATTATATATATAACATTTATCAACTTTAAAGACGAAATAAATTTATCGTAAAGAAAATTAATTGTAATTTAAATGTCATATATTGTCAATGCGGGTCAATCAAGTTGAATTTTACTTGGCTATTTAATTAATTAACTGGACAAGTGATTAACAATTTACAGTAAAATCTTGAATCATGAATATTTATTTAAGTGGCTAATCCTTTGAGTTGATCCACTTGTTCTGTTCTATCTACTCTTTTGAAAATTCCTAATTAAAAATGATCTCTTTTTAAGAGTTTTTATGTTTTAAATATTCTCCTCAACAACTTATTGTAATTAAAACGTCTTGCTCGTAATATTCAAGCTAAAGAAATCAATTATTATTTGACAATTAAATTAAAAATAAATAAATGATAAACAAAATACACTTGTCATAATAAAATTATTCAAAGAATTATTATGATTTTTGTGTTAATAGTAAAGTTAATTAAACAAGAAACAAAGAACTTTACAATATAAACTGACGAGTCGTAAAATAATTGAATCTTAAAAACAGAATAGTACTAAAAAGGATAAATATATATATTGTTAGAGAAGTTTTAAGGTATAAATAATAATAATAATAAATAGAAGCTGCTGACTGTCACACCCGCGTGTCTAACTTAATTTTAAACGCATCGTCGCCTGATTTCTTGCATTGTTATCAACCGGTGTGGAAATGTAATTCGCTATTTTCTATCTTTCACTATTCTCATCAATTTAAAAATAAATCTTACCAACCCAATAACGTTAAGACAAAAAAAAAAAAGAAGAAGCTAAACAATCACAATGTATTTATACAATTTAATTAATTTTCATTTTGTTTTAATTCAACAACAAAGAACCAAGATTGAGAATGTAAATTCAAGTTTAATCCTTTGGTATTGTACATATAGATATATATAACCCTCATTCGTTCTTATCGATTGTAACACAATACAACAACTAAAAAACAACAACAACTATCGTATATATATATTTAACTTTAGTCCCTTTGTTTAGTCCAACAAATAAACGGATTATATTGCAACTTTAGATAAGCGAATCACAAAATTATACAATTCATGCGTACTTTTTTCCAAATTACTGCATTAATTGTTCATCAATTAATGTTGAAATATAATTTACAATTGAAAAATATATTATTTATTATTGTTATATTAGAATTTTTTTTTTTTTATTTTTTTATTTTTTTGCAGTAACATAACTCGCGCACACACCCAACGTCAGGTGTTTGTGACTGACCAATTTATTGTTTAAACCAATAGCGTGGTGCTATGTCTGTATCAGCCACATATGTTTTATATTGGCATGTACCTATTTTATATATTTTTATCACCTTCTTACGATTAGTTTTGTAATATATTATTCTTGTTAAAATTTTTTGTTTTTTTGTTTTTACACAATGACAATAAGTGTACAGTTGAGCACGGACTATAATAATTTATGATTTTTATTTTTATTTTTTTTTTTATATATTTTAGTGGGGTAAATGGGCGGCTGTGGCAAACACAAGGACTATATCCATATAGTATATAGACGTGACGACAGCTGGCAAAGGCAGTTGCTTTTGCTTCCTTGCTTTTGCCCTGTCTACTTGCTTGCTTTTAAACTCTGAAATTGTGCCGCACCCTGCTTCCTTCCTTATTTTTTTTTACCCTCTTTTTTCTACACATAAATACACGTTCTATAAATTTTCATCTAAATCATGTTAATTTTTATGAATTTATTTGGAAAAATTGACTGATTAAAAGACTAAAAGTTAAATTTTCTTAATTTTTATGGAGAAAATATATTCTAAAAATATTTTCTTGTATTGTATTTAATTCACGTGAAAATAGCCAGCTGTCCATTTAACACGCCCAATGACCATTGAAAAAGGGAGTCACAAAATACGATCGATAAATAAGAAGAATAAAGGAAAAAAAATGAGATATTTATATATCGGGATTCAAAGGAAAATGTTGAAAAAGGAAATAAATAAATATCCGGCTAAAAAAAAAAAATAAAGATTCGAATTAAATTGTTATAAATTTATATTGAAAAATAATAATAATTATTAATTAATTGAGACAGACATTGACTGCTTCATCGACAGATTTCAGTTGAATTGTTGTTGGTCAATATGCAGATATAATATATTAGATATGTTTGTATGATCTGGCTGTTTATATGATATGCACAAAACAATAGTAAATACATATATGAAGCAATGGCCTTACATTGTTTGTTAGATTAAACATATAGGCTAGCATTGAATGAAGACAATGGATTAAATAGTCTCTGCCTTCAAGATGTCCTTATGTCAATTTGTGTTGTTCCTCAATGATCAATAATAATAATCACTATGAATTATAATTAATATTGAATTCAATTAATGTGGTTTGTTATTTGTTTGGCTTGTTATATACATTGTCATTGCAAAATTTATTTGACTTAATTGTTTGCTGACGAAATGGCACACATAATACGAATCATGGCAAAAAATCAATACTACAAATTGATAATTGGATCCTGCCTTTACAGATTGACATTGTGACTATTTTTTTTTTTTTCATTTAGTTTGTTGAAATTTCGATTTGATTGTGTGATTTCTTGTTTTCCTATGTTATTTATTATTGGATTTTTTAATTTTTCAATTGTTGATTATTTAGTGTTGCTATTCAAGGTTAATTATTGAAATTAATCCGATAAATAAGTTGGCATTTTGACTTAACATATGTAGAAAAAATTAATTGAAAATACTTATTTTGAAATGTATAGGATCGAATTACAAATTAGTATGCTTAAATGTCATAAATAGTCAATGTCAAATCCCCATGCATCAAGCACATATGACATTTGTAATTTGATCCCACATTTACAGATTGACGTTTTCTATTGATTTTTTTTTTCAACAAGTCAATCAAAATACTGACTTATTTGTGTGATGAATTTTCGACTGTTCATCTTCAATAATAAATGCAAAAAAAAAAAAAATTAACAATATCTATTTACTAAGTTATCGTTTTTTTATTTTTCAACAAAATTTAAATGACCAAATTACTTGAATATATCAAATACATCATCAAATTCTTAACATTATTTTTTTCGTTTAAAAAAAACTCTTCTTTTTATGCATAAAAAAAATGAGAAAAATATAAAAATAAAAATTTGAAATATTCTTTTGGATTAATCTCACCATAAAACTCGAGATAAGAGAGTCATAAAAAATCCAGACAACAAAATGTGTCATAAAATGCAGGAAAAAGATAACAGAGAAAAGTGAGAATAATATATAGAAAAAAAAAAAAAAAAAGAAAAAAGCAACACAGATGAGTGTACTTCATGAAGGAAAGTGGCAAAATAATATCTCTCACAATTTCACTCTTTATTTAATTTTTTTTTCTTTCATTTAACTCTCTTTTCATTGACAACAAAATTTTCTTAAAGATGTTCATAGTTTTTTGCATAAACGAACTGTTAAAATAAACTTGTTAAATAAAAAAAATAAAATTAACTTTATATTTCTATTTTAAAATAATAAAAAAAAAAATTTTGATACAAAAGAGATGAAATAGTACAGATGATGGACATTGAAAATATTGGAATTTAAACTAATTAAACAGTGTGCTCTGACAGTTGGGTAATTTTCCCCATCACCCTTATATCACCCTTCTTGCACAATCATCATCATCATCATCATGATCATCTGCATGTGTAATATATATTCTAGTTTTAAATACAACTGACTGCACAGTCACAGACAGATCTTTTCCTTCTCGTATATATAATTATTATTATTTTTTAAACACAATATTTATTTATATTTATTTCCCCTTTGGAAAATCCATATTAATAAGCACCCTCTTGGCAATCCATTAAAAAATTTCATATATATTTTACGTATATACAGCTACCACACCACCAAAAATACAAAGCGTAAATAAACTTGGTAACATTATCGACACCATAAAAACATTTTCTCTCTGTTGATTGGTATAATTTTTCATATACTCTTTTCCATAATATCGTCCAGTTATTTAGCACCCTATTCTTCATCGTGTTGGTTAAATATATCCATATAAATTTTGCATTATAATAATGCCTACATATTTTTTTAAAGCTTTTTTTTATTCATTTTTTGGTCAATGAAATATTTAAAAACATTTAAGTATTTATTTTTTAAAAATATAAATTATTTAAATTTTTGTTGTTTATAATTCTTTGTAGTCGACTTGGCAATTCATTCAGACTATTTATTGCATAATATATATTGACTGCAGTGTACCTGTGTCCCACTTTTAGTTTAAGCTTTTATATATCTGATGAATTTTATTTATTTATATTTTACATGTTTTGTGTACTTCTTGTTGCACTTTATTTTCATGATTTTTTTATTTATTTTATTTTTGAATTGGACATGTCTCGTACATTTTTATTTTTATTCTACTTTTTTTTTCGTCAATTGCCTAGGGAATCGTGTAATGATTTTCAGAACACGGAGATGTACGTAACAACCGGGTTCATTCCCTCTTTCCTTTTTTGCCAATCTCATTACATTTTGCCGGATCCCTTTCACGAAAATTTATCGATTCAATTCGAGCACATGTCAAATACAGGTTGTTTTTTTTATTTTTTTTTTTGCATATATATTTTTAATTTATTTAAACATTTAAAGTTTTAATAAATATTATTCTTTTTATATATAAAAAAAATTTAATTTAAATATTTAAAAAAGTGTTATTTTAAAGAATAATTATTTTCAAAATTAATAAATAATAATACCAAATTGTTGTGCTGATAAAGGGAAAAAAAAAAAACAAAAATTACTAATGAATTTTTATGTATAATTTGTATACTTGTATATAGATTAAAATAATACACCCCGCGTTCATCAAGATAACGTTTTTTTTACTCATTTTTTGCTTTGGAATTTTTTTTTCTAAAGCTTTTTTAACGAAAAAAAAATTGTTTTAAACTTGTATATGCGTGCATAATTTGATATATATGAAATAGAGAAAAAAAAAAATGATAAAATATGCACGCGAGCAAACCACGCACCGTGTAATACGCGTCTGAAGATTATGGCCTGTACACCAGAACAAAGACAAATCGTGGGACGGCCTCCGCGTGTGCACCACTTACTATTATATTTTTTTTCTAATTTTTTTTATTTCATTCTCAAGTCTCCTTTACCATCGTTTTTACACGCCTACCTTTCATACAATAATATTCACAATTTTTTTTTTATTTTCTTATATACTCTTAGTCTACTGATTTTATACCTCAACATTTTTTTAGTGACGTGCATAATCTACATGAGATCTTGAAAAGAATATTCCACCTTTACTTGCAAAACTTTTATGTGAAATGTAGTCACGAACTTTCTGCCTATAGCCTTGTCCACAAATAACAATTTATATACATTGTTATTTACTATTTTATTATAATATAAATAAATAAAAATTTACTGATCATAAAATTTAAATGAAAATTTATATTTTTTTATTTATTTATTATATTTTATGTATAAAAAATATGACAGTTTTTTTTTTGCTATTTTTAAAAGCTCTATTTTGTAGGGAATATTTTTAAAACTATATAAAAAATATTTATATATTTTTTCAGTAGTTAAAAATGTGAATAGTCAGACAGTCAGACAGTCAGACACTCACACGTTTTGTCAATGGATTAACAATTGAGATTTAGAGGGTAATATTTTAGCCACGTGACTTTTAATACCATATCCAATGTGTTTTGTTTAATCTATAAATGTATATATTTTATATAAAAAAAAAAAACAAATACGCTATATGTGTTAGATATCAATGTGTCTTTTGTGTCACCGAGACAAGTCACGATGACAACGAGGGTTGTCGATTTGTTTGCTTTTGCTGCATCATCCGAGACAAATTTATTGGCATGCAATCGAAAATTTAATCTTATCACATACATGACATTGTTAAATAAATAAATATATTTATTTTTTAATATTTATTAATTATTAAAGGTTGACTTACTAATTTTATTCTTAAAAGCAAAAGCTTCTTTCAAACATTGTTTTGTTTTAACAATTCTATTTTCATTTAAATATTTACATTAGAATTAGGTGGTATTTTAAATTACTGGCTTTATAAATAATTCATTTCAATTGAAAATTTATAAATGAAAATAAAAAAAGCTGCAAATATATACAGGTTTCACTGCAAATATATAGAATGCATTCTCGATGCTTCCAAGTTGGTTTAATTTTTTTTTTTGAAAATAAAAGTAAAATAAAAAAAAGAAAAGGAGAGAAATAAATATGATGGTGTTGGAGGATGAAAGACGGGATGATATGGGCCACGTTATCGGCTTTGACGAAAGCCAGGAAGGCATTACGACAGACTTTGTCCGGTATCTTCTCGTTCAATGCTCCGCAATGTTAATGCCAGGGTTCCTTTATCCCCCTAAGGTGACTTGCAATGTGTTGGTTAGTATAGGTATCTCAACCGGGATTAAATATATACATAAGAAAACCTCTTTGTACATACAATGTTTATGTATTATGTATTGCAAAGGCATTGAGAATATCTTCCTGATGAATATAAGCGTCTCTGCATCATTGATCATAAGGAATTGTATATAAACATTGAGTAAACTATTTCATAAACATATATAGACTATAATAGTAACAAATAAATTTTTCAAAATGAAAAATAACAATAGTCAAAGCATATATTTATTAATAATAAATATATTTTTAAAAAATTTAATTTCTTTTAATTTTCTATTTTATTATTTATTTTGATATTAATGAGAAAATAATTGAAATTATTTCGACAAAATAAATTGATTGAATATTTAATTTTTCAATTTCAATTATTAATTTTATTCGAGTTGATTTATTTATAGATACTCGATGAGTCTTTGAATAAATTTTTATATTTAAAAAAAAACTTTTTTCGTTGACATTCAAAGCTAATGGAAATTTAATTAATATTCAAGATAATTAATTAAATTTAGCAAGAATTAATAATTTATTTAACATTTTTTTACAAAAAAAAATTAGTTACTTTTATAAATATTTAAGTTGCAATTATAATTTTACATTGATTTTATCATTTAATTAATAATAAAACAAGTTAATATCTACTAGTACAAGAAAATAATAATAATAAAATTATAACTATATTTTGATTATCATAAAATAGTTTGCCATTAATTTTATAATTTAATATTTATTAAATATCCACCCTCTCTAATAACAATTATTTATTTTCTCATGAAAAAGAAAAGAAAGAAAATAATAATCCGCCTGTCATATCTTATTAATTAATTTATTCTTCACTAATACCTGTTCAAATATATATGAAAATAAAAATTGTGATAATATTAATGAAGCAAAATAAATAGGTTCAAGTTGATGTTGATGATGATGATGATGATAGGTATAGAGGTCACGTTGCCAACAGTGCCAATCAAGAAGCTTGTATGCACCAGCTGATGTTTTATCCTATGTACACATTATTGTTGTTGTAGTAGTTGTTGTTGCTTATGGCATAGTGAATATTTATGTATTATATATTTAAAGGCCTTCATAAGTTGCTTGCTTATTCACTTACTTGATGCTTACTGAGCTACTCATTTGCCCTGAAACATAACCAACAGCATCAAACTGCCAAGCATTCTTATTACTAGTAAATAACGTCCGATGCATGTACACAAAAGTTTACTTGATATCTTGGTGTTACACTACATTTAACATTTTATATACCTTCATTTGCATATATATTATTTAACAGACATAACTGCAAATAAATTTATCAAAAAATCAATTTAAATCTTCAATTTTTTCCATCAATTTGTTTTAATCAAAAAAATTAATTAAAATTTTCCTAGGAGATTTGAATTTTTTGGGTTAGAAAATGAATGTATTTGTTTATTTAAAAATATAATTTTCTCGAAAACTCAATTATTTGATATACAAATTATAATTAAGTAAGAAAAATAATAAGGAAAAAATTCATGATGATTAAAATAATAAATGTTGCGTGTATAAATGCAACTTGAACGGAAGGAAGTAATAATTATCTCAATAGAAGTTTGTATTTGTGTATGCTTGAGTATTTAATAGTTGAGGTAATAAATCATTCTTTATGATAACGCACCAGAAGCCAATTATATCTTCTATTTTATTTTTATTTTTTCCCCTTCATCCCTTATTTTCTACGCCCTTTTCTTACTTTACTATGTAATTGCGTGTATATTTGTTATTTATCGTTTTGATAAAATCCCCTATCTTATTATCAACTTGATAAACAATTGTATATTATTTACAATATTTAAAGAATTTTAGATTTATTGATAATTTATTCATTTTTTTTTTTTTTTCCTTTTTAAATAAATTTATTTCTTGATTTATTTTTGTGTTGACTTGTCATTGTTTTATTTTTTTTGTTTACACTACATAAAAGGGGTATAAAAAAAATTTACAAATAAATTTATCAAACCATTTTTTAGACATAAAAATTTCCTCTAAATTCTGGCACGTTTTGCAAATACCAAGTAAATCCTTCAACGTTTATTTTCATTTTATACGTATTTTTTTTTTTGAATAATATTAATAATATTCAACCTCAAAGAGTTTTATTTCATTTCACTTTTTTTTCTTATTTTTTTTGTATATAAAATTGAAAAATATTTGAAAATAAATAAAAATTCAATTTTCTATAAAATATTAGACATTATGTTTTTGTATGAGTCCTTGAAATGATATAAGAATAAAACGACTTGAAATGATAAAAATAAAAAAAAAAGAACAAAATGTATAAAATACGTAGAGAGAAAAATGCAGTTGGTGCATTTATTTTCGTCGTTAAAGTAGAAAAAAAAAAAACTATATAAAAGAATAAAAAAAATAGAAGATGACTCCCGGGCATCGTCCTGAGTTTTATATATAAATTTCTGGTTTTTTTCTCTGGTGGTCCTGAATTCAAGCACGCTTTCAAATAAATACCCTCAACATAAATTAATGTTTTGAAATATCATGAAAACATTTTCATTTACTTCATGATAAATGTACCATAAAAATAAAATAATAATTTTTAAAAAATATTTATTTTTTATTTATTTGATATTTAGAGTGTGTAATTGTTGTCAGAGTATATATATTTCCAGACAGTCTATTTGGTGTCTGTCTAGTTATTTAGATAATAGGGGTATAAGTGACTATAGATAACTACCATTATTTATTTATGAAAAAACCATCATCTGCGGGTATTGTGTGTAATTAAATGTACATCAAATAAATCACAATTATTTTTCATTTATATTTTTCTTTAATTAAAAATTATACTGATAATACTTTCATCAATATTTTAATTAAATAAAAAAATATAAAATTACACAGATGAATCCTTTTTTTCTTCGTTCAATTTGGGTGTGGTATTTAATTTTTTTTTCGTTTTATTTAAAAATATATACTGCGGCTTCGTCTATTGTATTATTTTTCTAAAAACTAATTTATTTTTATTATCATCATCATCGTTATTTTATTAGATTTTTTTTTTTTTTTTTGGCATTTATATGCTTACTGACGAATAGTTTCGCTATTTTGACCGCAAAATGTTTGGACGTCGTTATGGAGGTTCAAAGAAATTCTTAAACGCCGAGAATTTCGTCACGGCTTTGTAAAATGTCAATTTATTTTTTTAAAATGTGTTAAAGTATAGTTAATAAAAATAACCCGCTAAAAATATTTGAATTAAAAATATTATTAAATTTTAATAGTTTTTTGTGAATTTGATATTTTTTTTTCTGTTTAACTAATGAAATTTTGTATTATTATGTTACAGGGTCAAGGATTTAGAAACATGAGTAAAAAAAATACAGTCATGGATACATCAAAAGCGATATTTGTAAGTTGAAATTTTTTATTTTCCATTAATAAGTAAAATTAAAGATTAAATTATAAAAAAAATAAACAGATGGTATTTGACCTTTTTTACTCGTTTATTGTTAAATATTTTAATGTAAAATATTTAGTTTGATCTATCGAACAAACAGCTGACATTCTGAGGCATCTAAAATTCCAACTTTGTCGGCCATATGGTCTTCATGTATATATGAGACACGAGCCAAAGCTATCATCGCAATTTTTCTTTGTATTGTTTATAGTTTCCATGTCCAAAAGTATACACCCATTTTCTCATTTATTTATTATTTTTTTATTTTTTATGCTCATCATTTTTCTTGTTAAAACTATCAAGCCGTGAAATATGGTAAAGAAAAATCTCTACGGTATAATCAACGTTAAAAATAAAGGATAAATTTAAACGAAGAAAAAAGAAAAAAAAAATAAGCAAGCTTGTTTTTTCAACTAAAAATTTTCATTACAAAATATCTTTTTATATAATTTTTACTTTTGACGTAATATTTTATCAATAACTCGTATAAAAATGTGTTTTTTTTTTTTGAAAATGTATACTGTACTTATTCATCTTGATAAAATCCTATTTACCATCATCAAGAAAATGTTTATGGTAACGAAGCGTTTTGAATCATTTGATGTACAGTTGAGTTAAATTCACAAGACTTTGTCTCTTGTAGCGTGAAATAGTGAAACCCCCAGAGGCAATCACAAGGTTATTCATTCGTCTTGTATCAATATATACTACATATCATCAAACGTATGAACATACAGATCTATTTAACAGTCAACCAAGCTTTACCTCCATATTTATTTTGTTGAATTTTTAAATATTAATGTTTAAAATTCCAACAAATATAATGTCGACATTTATTTTAATTAAATATTTTATCATATAGTTTAGCCAAACAAGTAACACACAAAATTAATTCCTAGCTATTCTAAAATATGTACAAACTATTTGCCATTAAAAAAAAAAAAATTATAAATTCATATTTACATCCAACATTTAAAAATGAATATTTTCAATTAATTTTTTTTTGTTTAACAACTCATTTATCATCAATTTTTAACAATAAAAAATTAATAATTTGACATGTTTTTTTTTTGAACACTTGAACTATTATAATTCTGCAGTAATAATATTTCATTGAATTAAACTTGAATAATGCATTTATACTATAATTGAAATAAAGAAAATTATCTAGTCCTACAGTTTATAATGTACATGAAATAGTTGAAATTGTAGCTACATTTCTTAACGAGTTTAAAATGACCTGGGGGGTGTGAAATCTTGAATCTCGTGAGGAAATTTATATGGTTTATAAAGTGACTATATATATTTATTGAATACATATATATATTTAAGTGAAAAGAGTCATAGGCTAACGACCCTACAGATGTTTTAGAGTATGCGTGTTGTTGAAAAATGAAATACTGTTTATTTAACACTCCAACAGATTGCGAGTTTTGCAGTAATCAATTTAAATGTTTGACTGCGACTGATACGTACCAGTACTGTGTGTTTATATTATTACGTATACATAAAGAGACAAAAATATATATTTGTATATATTTTATTTTTTTTACATGTAGCATTAAAACCATGACGACGTTAGTTGGGTGGTACTTGAATTGTAAACATTACATGCTTTTTACTTGGAATTTGGATATGTATTTTTGTTTAAATAAATTAGCATTGTCAATTACTTGAATATTTTCTACTATCTAGTCATAAAAACATCCTCTAAACTCTTTCATAATATTTAATAAGAAAAAATTGGTAAAAAATGATGAGTCAAAAAAATTGTGAAATATATATATATTTTTTTTTTTTTTATAAAAATGAAATTGATGATATTTTTTTGTGTATAAAAAATAAATTTAAAATATATATATGAAGCATGGACAGATGATCAACAGGTGTGGCCTCGTAATGGAGGCCCAATGGCCTCGGTAAATAACATCCAAGTGCTTTAATTATCCTGATGGCAATTGGATGATTTCGTTTTTTGATAAGGTCGTATTATTTAGTGCTGTGTGTGACATACATTCACAATAGGCCTTTAATATACTCATTAAATTATTATTATTTATAATTATTATTATTATACAAAAGAGTATTTGATATATTGATTTTTTTGTTGAGAAAAATATTAAGTGTTTGGGCCATTGAGTGCATAATACCTAAAAATCCTGGGGAGTTTTGTATATTGCTGTGAACAAGCGATGCTGTTGACCTATTTTTAACATCAACTTACATGGTTATTCAAGCATAAAGTTAGTGAAAATATATATATGTATGTGTTGCTCATACAATACACAGTGTACAGCATCTTTTTACAAGCAATACAATGTAGTAATGCGTCCACCCGTTGATTTTTTTTTTTTTTTTTTTTTTAAATTTTTATTTTTGTAATATTTGAAATAATACAAATGTTAACAAGAACTTGCACTTATATATATATTTTTTTTGTGCTTGAAAGTTATACACAAATTTAGAAGAAAAAAAAAATTACATTTTAACATTTTTCAAATTTTAAAATAGATTTAGTTGTTTTTTTTTAGTTGAGTTGTTGGATTGTTTGAAATCCAAGTTTAAAAAATAAATATTTTGAGTTGTGCAATAAAAATTTTTAACATGTTTAACTAACAAATTGAATATTTTAATTTTCTATTGAATTCACAGAATCAGTTTTAGCTTTTTATTAAATTCTATATGTAAAATAGTCATTTAATAATTGAACTATTTTTTTTCTGCAAAATTATCGACACAAAATAAATCGATAATTTTTTTATTTAAATTTATTAGTAAACTAGATCTCAGTATTTTCCTGTACTAATTAGAACATAACCGAAAGACAACTGGTCTACAAATTAGGCTAATTACATAGATGTACTATGAGACCACATGCCAATTAGTTATTAGACATTGAACATTTAGTTTCGCCACACCAAAATTTAGATTACTCGTAATTTTCATTTGTCTTTGTATTGATTTACGTAAATCAAGTAACAAAACATGTTTATTTTTTTGTTATATATATCAAATTAAAAATAATTCTCTTTAAAATTCAGAAAAAAAGAAAAAAATATTTTATCATTTCATTATATTTCTTCAGTTTTCTTATAATTTTTTTATTTCTTGTCGCAAACTTATTCACTTCACTAGACAATTTACCTTTTAATCAAAATTTTTTATCATTTACATATTCATTTCTTTTATTACAATAATTTGCATATTTGTTGAAATTCTTCTATATTTTTTATGCTTAAACTTAATTAATTCAGCTAAATTTCGTTATATATACAATTTTTTTTTACTTCAATCTTTTGTTAGATATTTTTTTTAAAAAAGTTCAATGCAGATATCTCTCTGTGCTCGTACATTTTATCTTGATTTCACTTTTTTTTTTTTTTTTAACTTAATGTCATTTAACTAAAATCAGGATATGCAGATATTTTTGAGGCACACCTTTGTCTGTTTACCGTGTGAAAATTTTAACCACACATAATTGCTGATTTTTTTTTTCCCTGAATTTTAATTAAAAATAAAAGTTGATTTGATACATATCTCTATTACAAAAACTTACAATTCTTAATCAATTAAAAAATAACATTAAACATTTTATTTTTTATATCTTAAAATACACGTAGTTAAATTTATTTTTATATATTTTTTTACAACTCAACTAAGCAACATATAGGTCATGATAATATTTACAAAAATGCAGCATTTTAATTATGTTTTATATTCTTTTTCGAAAAGTTGAAATGATAATAAAAATTATCCAAAAACTTTAGTCTTTTTTTTTACTGTTATTTTACAACATCTAGACTTGTTTTGTATATAAATACAGTTATATAATTTGATACACATTCACTAGTGAAGCTGACAAAAACAATATTCTCATTTTGTGTAAAAAAGAAAAAAGTATAACAATAATTTTTAGAAATAAAATTTTAGCAATGTTAAAAAAAATGTACGAGTATCGTTGTGAATATCAAGAAAAAGTGTACATATATATGAGAGAACATTAAGCGGAAGTACTGTTGAAAAAAAAAAAAAGTATATAAAAGTAAAAAGGGTGATGCTGGTAACTCGACAAAGACGACGACGACGACGACGACATTTTGTGCAAAAATATAGTCGAATTTTTTTTATTTTTGTTAACAATTTTTATATTTATTTTTGTTGTATCCTGGAGAATAGAAAATAGCTTGTAGATGAGAGAATGAGCAACAAAATCCGTCGAGTTCTTAACAATAATACAATACTTGAAACGTGAGACACTGGACGCTCCAGAGCATAAGTACAATTGGTCGCGTTACAGTATATACCCTCGACAAACTTTCAAGTCACACATTCATGAACATAAACAAATATTAATAAACAATTTTAGTTACTTTTGTTAAATCCACAAAAATATAAAACAAATAATTCCAAAAACATAAAAAGTATATAAAAAAAAAAAAAAAAAAAAAAAAAAAAAAAAAAATTTAAAAAAAAAAAAAAAAAAAAAAAAAAAAAAAAAAAAAAAAAGGAAAATGTGTCTCTGAAAATTTCCCAGTAGTGCTATTAGAATTTTAACTTTATTTTCTATCAATTCAATTTTATTTGTCGCTATTTCAAGAAACTGTCACCATAAAAAACAAAACACAAAAAATTTATTTGTTTAACAAAATTTGACGTTTATATATAGACAAACTTTTTGGCAAAAAATTTAACTATAAATCTTACAAGATGGATAGAAAATTGTATATATAAGCAACTTGGGAAATCAATAATTTTGTAACTTGAAGAGGTAGTAGAAAATTTGATATATATGTTACATATAAAGTCCAAGTTGAAGTTTGAAACGTGCATGCGTGTCTCAAGTGGCATCACGTACAATCCGATGAATTGTTGCTTTATATGATGTGTACACTTTTGTACAACTGATGATGGTGGTGAATTTTTGCTACATTGATGCTCCTAGCAATTTCAAATGATAAAGAAAAAAAAAATAGGATAAAAGATATACTTTGACGAAATAAAAGAAAAAGAAAAAAAGAGTTGAAAGTTGCCTGCCAGCAAAAAAATCATAAAGTGAGAGTGGCTTTGAAGAATAAAAAAATAAGATATAAAGCTCAAAGTATTGCAGATGTTGTATTGAAAAAAAAAAGCTCCCTAATATATATATACACTATTTTTTAAAATATATATATATATGCATGCGATGACAAGTAGAACTTTACTAAAATGTCGATAAAATTGACGCTCTTAAAGTAGCTGAATATTATACTTTTCAATCCCTTCAATTTAACACTATATTCATTTCTTCTTTCTATTTTATCTGATGAATATATACATATACATTTCATTTAAATATATCAATCAATTTAAATAATTTTATTTTTAAATAATTTAATGAAATTGAGACATAGCCGTTTGAATTTTCTTTTACTATTTATGAGTAGTTATTTTCATTTAATGTATTTTAAATTTCATTTGATTTTTTTTTTTTCAAATGAAATAAATGTATGCTCTTCAAAAAAAAGAGCAAAGAAAAAAAGCACACTTTCATTTGGGGTATAAAGAGTATACTGAAAAAAGTTTCATTACCGGGAAATGAGCTGAGATAAAGTTGAGTTTTGGCTCTCGTGAACTCAAACTCTATGTCTATATAGACATATACTCTTCCCAGCTATTTCTGATAGGTATAAGGTATATCTACAACAATTTCAAGTTAGTGCACAAAATCGAATTGAATGCCTTCTTTTGCTTATATATACATAGAGATAACTTTTAATGCTAAAAAAAAGAAAAAGCACGGTACATTTAATGTTGAGTAGCTACTCAAAGTAATGAAATAACTCGATAAACTAAAATAATTATAAAATTATTATAAATAGTTGAATACTAGAATATAATTTTAATGAAAAATATATCAATTATTATTAAAGTAAATATGCATTATTTTTATATTCATTTATTCGTTTATTTTTCATTTGATGGTCAAAATTGAATTCTGTTAAACTAACGAATGTTCGTTCGCATAATTGATTGGTACCCGCAAGGGATGAGTCCGACATACGACGAATAAAAAAATATTTAAAAAAAAAAAAAAATGCATAATAAAACTATACAAAATGTAGGGTAGGTATACCGTAGGGACATTGAGTTAGTAAAGTAAAAATAAAAAATATTTTACTGCGAGCTAAAGCTTAGATATATACAACGCACATACTCGTTTTGCTGATGAAACTTTTAAATTACATTGTGGTTTTATCAAACATACACATGCAAAAAAATCATCATAAAAAACATGTAGTTATTTTTTATTTTTGATATAGTTTTGATGTACCAGTTTGTCAGTTGTGTTTGCAGTCTCTTCAACTGTGTGTTTATATTTTTAAATGAGTTTGACTTGACCAACAAAATAAAAGATATACTTTTATTATAAACTTTATTTGTCGAGTGTCAATAAACCACATAATGGGATTTCTGTGGTCATATATATGTGTGTGCAGATTTATATATATTAATGTTGGAATATTTTAGTTTGTGTGAATTTCACTTTGGCACACCCAAAACCAAATGAATGAATTCGTCAAGCGACAATAGATAAATCAAAAACTCATTACATTTAATTTAAATTTTTTTTTGTTATTATTTTTTAGCATACTGAGTTATTTTAATCGTTTTATTATTTATATACTTCATCAAGTTGTACTTGTGCATAGCTATGATTTTCTATAAAACATAAAATTTTCATATATTTCAAAAATTCATTTAAACTTTTATCATTTACGGGCTTTTTTAAATTTTATTAATGCTTTTATTCTTCAATTAATTTATTATTATTTCGTTAATGTTTGTTCGTTAATTATACAATAATAATTTAATAAAAAATTAAATCAAATTTATATTTAATAATTAATTCCCTTGTTATATTTATTATCTTTTTGTTAAAATATCGATGACATTTTAAATAGTTAAATTTAATTTGAATAATCCAGTATAATTTGTGTAAATTATCAGTACAATATCATGTTTATAACTAGCTCGATATGAACACAAGCAAGTTTCATCATGATATATATATAAGAATAGTGATTTAGGCAGAATACTTGGGGGTCACCAACAAGAAGAAAAAAAAAAAAAAAAAAAAAAAAAAAAAAAAAAAAAAAAAAAAAAAAAAAAAAAAAAAAAAAAAAAAAAAAAAAAAAAAAACGTTAAATAAAATGGTGACCATATAAAATTTAAAAAGAAAAATCTTCAACTCTTATTACAACTGATGATATTAAATTTTCAAATAAAATCAAAATAACAAAAATATTCATCACATAAATTATTAATATTATCTCAAGTGTCCACCAAATATGCAGTCACTGTATTATAATTGGCTGACATATTTATATGACATGCGGACAATTTTAGACAGTAACATAGACAATTGTGTATATATTCTGACACTTGACTGACGATGAGACTATTGTATGTCTGTGTATAATATTCGAGCAAGGGTGATATTTTATTTTTACCAGTAATACTTGACGCACATTTTCACGTCAACATTTTTTTTTTTTATATCTTTTTTATGCTACGTGACAATTTTTTTTCTCTATATTCATTTTACTTCATCCCTCATACCAGAGACAAACACATACATGTCATATTTCGTAATAATATATATATTTTTTTTGTTCTATAAATTCATGTATATTTTATTTAAAAAAAAATAAAAAAATATACAAATAAATGTTGAGGACTGGAAAACATTGTCGAGGACTGTAATAATAAAAAAAAAAATAATTTGAGGATTAACTGTGATCGATATGCATGCATATATATGTCATTTATAAAACGAATAAAGAACAATAATAAATTTGTTAAAAACATGTGTGTGGGTGATAGTGACAGTTGTGTATATATGTATATTTGAAAATCTATGGAAAGTGTGACATCAACATTAGATAGAAATTGCATAACCACATTGACGAATTGTTGTGGTGGCACATTTCTAGTATCCGAAAGCCATGAACCTTTATCGATTTTCCATAGATATTCATAATAACTCTTCGTCTAGTTAAGTTGTATATATGTAATGGTATAAATTGTATGTAGCTAAAGCACAAAGTTAAATTGAAAGTGAGACAGTTGAAACTACTGTGTGACCAACAAAAGCACTGACATATAATATATATATGTGAATTTAATATGAAAACTCGTGCATGCACTTTATGTCTCTTGAGTAATAATTCTTGGATATTATTACGTGTATATATATATATATTAAACTATTTCTATATATTTCTTCATTCATGAGTTTTTAAAAACAGAAAAAAAAAAGGAACGAATAAAACAGTTTTAAGTCTTGTTTTCAATTCTTCTGAGGGATAGAAAATTTTCCACTTCTTTAAGCGTAGAATTGTAAAATTACGCTTCAATGATATTTTTGTGTTTCAAGTGAATTTATTTTAGTTTAATATGTTGAATATTATCAAGTGTATGATAAATTTATGTTTTGATAATTTTTTGTTTTATAATTATTTGGAAAATTTTAACTTTTTCAAATTTATTTGAATTTTATTTCTATTTTTTTTGCCATTAGTTGTTGTAAAAAGAGATATGGTTGGGGCTGTTTGATTAAATGGAATTAAATTTAAATAACAAAAATTTTTTTATCATTGAAATTTGAATTAAAAAATTGATTTAAAAGTTGAAAATTTTTACTGAATATAAATTATTTCTAATTAAATTATATTTTACATTGAATAATTTTTTTATAACAAAAAGTTTTTTTTTTCAAGCTTTTATTGTAAATTCGTTAAAGACTCGATTTCTTTACTTTTATAAATTTTCATATTTTTTTTCGCATCTTCTGCTTCTGTCTTTTTATAGATGTATATTTTTTTTTTTTTTTCTTTTTAATTTTCAAGAAGATAGCAACTTATTCTACATAAATCATAAGACGTGGTTCCAGGGCTCAGATAATTTTAATTTTTTTTTTTTTCAATAAAACCTGATACTTGGAACGAAAGTTTTTTCATTGCTATTCTTTTACAACCACTGAATTGATAATTTTTTTATGTATAAAATATTTTTTATAATTTTGTTACACAGTGAAATACAGTTGAACAAGAAATGTAAAATTTTAATATTTTTCAAATGTTTAAATACAGTTTAAATATTTTTTTTAAATGTCGATTAAATATTTATCTCAACTGTTAATATTAAACTTTTTAAAAATCTCATTTCAACATTAATATATATATATATTTTTTAAAAAACTCTATCCACTATATCATAGCTACAATATAACATTAAAATTTTCAACTTTTATTTATATTTTTTTCTTTCATTTTTGAATAATATTCAAATTGTTTTATTAAAAATATATGTTTTACTACTGTATTTCGTCAAAATGCACCTGTCTGTAAAATTAATTAGCTAAAAAACAAGAAAAAAAAAAAACAAATTAAATGTAAAGTAAAACAAAATAATAATAAACCAAAAATTGAGGGTGCAGCAGAGTCGTAACATGCACGACGCCATTTGCACCTTTTTCCTATTTCATATATTTATTGTTATTATTATTATAAACATGTATTTTTTTGATGCAATTTTTATTTTTATTTTTATTTTAAAACCTCTCTTTCTCTCATCATAAATTTATCACGCGATGCGTTTCCTTGGAAACATAAAATCTCTTTTTTAAATATAATTTTTTTATTTTCTCGCATGTTTATACCACTAGAGATTGTTGTCATGAAAGTTAAAATTAAGAATAAAAAATTAAATATGATATAAAAAATAAAAAAAGATAATTGATTAAATGGTGATGGAGGCTTCTTGAGGGTTATTCTATATCTATCTCGAATGGAATCTTGCTCCTAAACTTTAATTAATCCAAGTTGGCCTCGAGGACTTGAAGGAATCTGGTTGACGGGTTCTCTAGATTGCTTTGAAACTTTCCTCAATTGTCTCTCAAAAAATATATTTTTTTTTCTTTTTAACATAAAAAAATAAGTCAAAGAAAAAACAAAAAATTAATTCATTCTCACCTTTGTGCATTTTAGATGAGCAGCCGGATACAGAATGAGATGCCCTCAGTCATTAACCAGACAATGAAGGTATTTAAATTTTTTTTTAAATAACATATATTTACTATTATCATTAAAATTTATTTTTAAAAAAATAGCTCTTATAATAACAATATAAAATGCCATGCTTTGCAAAAATAAGATTTTTTTTCTTTTGATTATTTATCAAATATTATTATTAAATTTATCAAAATAAATTAGTTGTGCATTGTATAGAGGTGTGGCAAAAAAATACACACGCAAAGTATAATCCAATTTAAATATGTTAAATACATCCAGATAGATGATTCAACAAGAAGCATTTGTTAAATCGTGATAATGTGATCGCGACGTTATCATTTTATATGTGAATTGATCGAGTAGTTTTGTCGCGTGTTATCGTCTCTCAGGTAACCATCTAAACCCTTATCTTTTATTTTAAAAAAAAGTAGCTGTTTTTTAACAATGTTATATAAAATAATAAACCAAAGCCACACAATGTGTGTAACAGAGTTGTTAAGAAAAAAGTAAAATATATATATTTTTTTGTATTATATTTTATATACATACTCTTTTAGATACATCCCTTGGTTCTTGTTGATTGTTTAATACCCTTGGGGAATATAAAAATACAAACAAACAGACAGAGGAACAAACAAACAGCCGAGGGTTTTTCTAAAAAATCAAGTATAAAAAAAACTTAAAAAATAAAATAAAGAATTGTAGAGAATATTTGGCGAAAAAAAGAAGAAAAAAAGACAAGAGGGTTGAAGATAGTTTCTTGGGGTTTATTCAACGAAATGGATAATGATGCTGGGTTAAAGAAAATGGAAGAAAAGCTAAAGGGTCCAGAGAACCCTTCTCTCCAACAACCACCCTTGCCATTTATTCCTCTCTAGCTGCTCAAGTGAAACATCTTCGTGGCCCATTATTCACAAGAAGTAAAAAAATAGAGTAAAAACCTCGACAAAATAAATAGAAAAAAAATGAAAATTAAATAATAATTTTCCTTTTAAAATAATAAACAATGTCTGCTTGTTTTTTCTTTTTGTACTTAAAAATTTGCATATTATTTTATACAGAGAATAAAATAATTTAAGATAAAGAATTTATACAATTTGCTTGATGTTGTAATATCAAATACACACAGGATCAAGCATTAGTTGGAAAATATATATGTTGCAAGCTACTGGTAACATGAAACACAACGAATCGAATATTCTGCACCCTCATAGTTCTCATTTCCTGGTAAATTCAAAGTGATGGGCTACAGTATATAGAAAGGGGGTGGGTAAAATTAATCTTGTAATCGAAAAAGGAGGCCATGGAAAGATTAAGTTCCAAACATCAAAGAGTCGAAATTCTTGATCGTATATAACAGTGAGGATACAAACACTCTAAAAGAGATACTAACTTTATATTTATTTTATTTTTTTACTATAGAAACATGAAAGAAATAACCAATTTCAAGCAATTCTCTCTCGTCAAGCGTTTAAATCAATCTCATCTTTATTTTATTTTTTATTATCCGTAAATTTTTTACCTTTTTTTTTTGTCTATAAATTGTTGAACATTAATTTTTTTTTTTTTTTATTATTATTATAACAATATAAATTTCACTTGAATTTATTTTTCATCCATAAATTTATGTTTTTTTTTTTTGTTTTTTCAATATTATTTTTAATCTATGGAAATTTTTTTTGTATTTAAAAAAAAATTGAAACACATGAGTATATGTGCGGGTACATCGTCAAGTCCAATTAAATTTACAATGGCTGTATGTAAGCGTGTTAAAAAAGAGAAAAAAATTATATAGAAAAATGGGTTTGGCATGACGAGACTATATTTTTTTTATTTCTTTATTTTTTACCTGATAAATACAGTACAACGGAAAAGCTAATGACGATAATGGATATACCTTCAGATCGCGAGATAATATAATGAGACTTTCAATTGAAAAAGAAAAAAATATGAGAGCATCAACCTCATTGTCATTGTACTTGAATATTACGAGAATATTCTGATGTTTTTATTTATTTTTTTCATTAACTTTAAAATACTTTTTTTTTTTTTATTTTTAAAATACAATTTTCAAACACCCCAATTGTAGTGAAAATTGTTGTTGTTTTTGGTGGTTTTAAATTCCGATTAAGTTGAACGTGACTTGAAATTTTCATTTGATAATTTATATAGGTATTATCCTCTTTTCCCTACATTATTATAAAATACATTTAACTTGTTATAATTATAATTATTATTACAAAATTTTGCGTTAATAATAACTTTATGTAATTAAGTTACTCAAATACATATAGTTGTTCTTTGTATATTCTTAATCTTTTTTTTTCTTTTATTTCTTTTTGTAAATTTAAATTTAATATCAATGAAATTAAATATTTCATTTAATATTTTCTAGTCTCGTATTTTTTATTTAATATTTGTTTTATTTTTTATATTTTTTCTCTACCGTGTTTTCAATTTAAAATGACGAAGAAAAATTTAATTACGCGTTATATTCAAATATATGATGTGCCATATACTGTCTACCATTTCAATTCTCAGCATATAGTTTTTTTTTTGTTTTTTTTTTTTTTTTATGAATTGACATCGTTAGAACTTTTTAATTACGTAAATTATACATATAATATATTTATTTATTTATTTTTATTATTATTTTAATCACAAAAATAAACACAACGAAATATTTAAAAAATAAATTTTAATTAATTAATTTATTATTTGTTTGTATAATAATAAAAAAAAAAATTAAATAATAATTATTAATGAATAAATTTAGTTTGTTTATTTAGTGTTTTTTATTAAATAATTTAAATATGATTAGATAGTTTATTATTTTTCGTATATGAATATGAACTTGGGTACTGTTAAAAGTCTTAATCAATTGATCAGCTGTTACCGCACCTCATTACTGTTGACATCCTTCATATTTAGCCCCCTTTTTTTGTTTTTTTTTCAATACTTTTTTTTATATTTTATTAAACCCCCTTATACTTGCTTGATATCGCAGCAGCCCCATACTCTGATAGAAGCCGACAGCACTTTGCCAAGCTAACGTGCACTCAACTACTTAATAATGCACTAGTCAACCAACCACTATATGCACCCATTACATTTCCATGTGTATATTTATGTATATGTGTATATTATAATACACATATAAAACTGTTTATTATTATCATTTTTGTTATGATATATTTTGTGTTTGGTAACCTGCACTGGTATGCATATATATTTTAACTTTAAGCATACTTGATATGCTACCTGTGTTGGTGCTTTGCATACCTTTTTTTTTTTTTTCTTTATTATTTATCCAATAAATGTATGAATTTTTTTTTTTTTTTTTTACGTTTTTATCTTCACTGTGCAGTATCATTGAAAAAAAATTGACTCGATAAAAATTTTCTAAATTGAAAGTAATTTACTTTGATTGAAATTCTGTTTTTAATTTAGTTAAAAAATATTTTGTTAATTTTTTTTTTCAAATTATATATGAAAATTGAGGGATTAGTACTATCGAAATATTAATGTGAAAATTTAAATACAACTGTATTTTATTTATATTATTTTTTAATTGATGGAAATAATTTTTCTGATAATTTTCAGAATAAAATGATTTTTAGATTTATTTTCTTTCCAGAAATTTAATTTAAATTTTTTATATAGAAAATCTGATGTAAGCTACGAATTCTCTGAAGTAATGAAAGAAAAAGTTATTAAATATTCTTTTATAAGTGGTGTAATGAAAATTGAAATTTTTATTTTTAATAAATAAATTTTTTTTTTGATGAGAATTTTATAGTTTATTGGAAAATCCAAATGCTGCTATTTTAATAAATAAATTTATGGAAATATTTTCAACATTAAAAAAATAACATTTTGTATTTTTAATTTAGTATTCGTTTTTATAAAAAAAAAAAAAAAAAAAATTACTTGTTATCACTAACTCGAAATACACTGATGTTTTATTAAATAGAATGAAAAATTTTTTGCATTTTATTTTGAATTTATAAGTTGACAAATAAATGTATTTTAAAATGATGAGTAAATATTTAAAATAAATTATAAAATTCAACCTAAAATACATTCTTGCTTCTCAAGGGAATTTTAAAATCATATAACTGAAATATATATACGTTTTTATAATATAAAAAAAATCCCATCGTTATATAATATACATAGCAGCTTTTGTGTGCAAACGTTAGCCTGGGATTTCATGATGGTAAACTGTATGAAAAGAAGGTTCAGGAACAAAGGATTCCACCAGTTATATATACATGCACTGTGTGAGAAATCAAAATTACTTTTCGTCTAAAAATAAAGTAAAAAAAAAAGTATAAGAAAAGAAGAAGGTAAAGATGTAAAAAAAAAAAATTTTAATCAATAATAGATTCATGATTTTGATGAAGTCTTTTAGCTGAAAATAAAAAGATTAGAAAGAATTATATATATATAAAAATAAAAAAAAAATAAATTAAACTTCAACAGGTGTATTACTTGTTGGTAAAAGAATAAGAAATAAAATAATCATATATATTAAATAGCAGGGTTGAATAGAGAAAAAATAATATATTTATGGTGTCAAACTCGGATTCAAGCCAAAGTTCAAATCACTTGTGCATTTTTTTTTCAATAACATAAACAAATTATCTGGTTAAAATATATATCCATCAAAAAATAAACAATGAATTATGAAATTACAAATTTATCCAAGATAAATGAGTATATTTTTCAGTATATTTTTACTTCAAGATGATTTTAGTGAAATATTTTTTACATCAGATAGAAATTTTATAGAACGTTTAAATTTATTTTCAACTTACTGTAACGAGTACTCGTTAATAATTTATTAATACCCACACACACAGTTGTTTGACATTTTCATTGTTACATTATTAAGCCATCTAAAACATCAGAAAATTTAAAATACGAGACTATGTCATAAGAAAATATACAAAGGCTATCAACTTTGAGCTATAAAAGACTCTATACTTAATATGAATATTTAATTCTCTACAATATACACATCCTTACATAAATTATTCATATATATATATATATATAATTTTTCATGTACATCAGTGTGTAATTGCAGACTTTTCTCATCTGTCAAACATTCTCTCACAACTACTTACACAAGTTATACTTATTTTCACCCTCTTTGACCTTTCTCTCTGTGTCTTCCAAATGGACCAAGTCATTTATTCATTTTTCATCCCTTTTTTTCTTTGACTCAATTTATCTACAATTCATTATTAAACAACACATACATAAAAATTAATATATAAAATTTATGCAAAATATTTTCTTTTAAAATAAAAAGATTTCATTTTATTTTATTTTTCGATAAAGAGTTAGCCGGAAATTGGAATCTTAAATCGATTCCAATCTCTTTTATTGTCGTTGAAAACCGACGATCATGAAAATTCCAAGGTTTCTTTCGTTCTCTTCTATTTTATTCACTATTTTCTCGTTTTTCGACTTTGCTTCTTTCTTCTATACACACCTATATTGCAAAAAGCACTTGAACGTCAGAATTTTTTTATTTATTTTTTTTTTGCTAAATGTATATATAAAAAAAAAAGTGGATAAAATCCCCTGGTCTCATTTTCTTCTTTCTCTCACTTTGAGCTGTAGCTATATATATGTGCATATAAAATTGTGCAGCTCTTTCTCATGACTCTTACGTTTCATTGAATTTTACGACGTGGATGCAAGGCTTTATAGAAGCATTTTTACCCCTCTACTTGTTCCAGTTAAACCCTGATAAATATTACTCGAAAATTTACGTTCAATTTACCATCAGCAATGTTTACTCATAGTATACACACTTTCATCTACCTATTTTACATGTATAAATTCATTAAACAATAAATAAACAATAAATAAACATTAAATACATAAAATAACAATAATAAATTTTAATTTATTAAATCAATTTTATGTATTAATAATTTTATAATAAATCAATTTGATAATTTATTTTACAATTGTCAACACTTGCTTGGAACTTTTTTTTATTATTTTTTTTTTTTTTTTTTGTTATGATCGATTGTTACTACCCACAAAATTTTTTAACTTTTTCATCATCTCTCATTTTTTTCTTTTGACAAAACTTTATACTACTGAAACTGAAAAAGTGCATGGGAAAAAAAAAAATTATGAAAAAAAAAAAAAAAATGTATAAAAGAAAGTTGGTGAATTCTCGTTTTTGTATGGCAATTTTTTTATTTTAGTTTTTACTTATGGATACATATATAGGTATACTGTATCGGTATGAATTATTTAAAAAAAAAAAAAAAAATGTATCACAAAAGATTCTTGGATATAGTTCTTTGGAAAAAAAAAAAATGATAAAAGAAAATTAAAATATAATGGAGATGAGAGTGAAAATATATAAAAATGATAAAATGCCTTGACTGTAGAAACATTTGCAAATAATAGAATAATAATAATAATATAATGATAATAATATGGATAAAGGTTGATTCACCTCAACAAACATCAAACGACTGCCACTAGTAGAGTGAATCACACAAGTAAAGTGGTTCCTCTTATGTTAGATTTCCACTAGAGACACGACAAAATTGCTCGATAAATTTTCCACTTTCTTTATATTCTCTCTCAGTGGATTCTCTTTATCGGCATGTCATTATAATAGTTATGTCGATAATATGACAAATATCTAACTGCTTTATAATGCATCAAATTAATTTTTTTTTTTTTTCAAAATAAATAGTGAAAATTCCATCAAACTAATATTTTTTTTTTGTCTTTTTAAATATTTATTATTTCATAATAAATTATCAAGTACTTTTCTTCTGCTACAATTTAAAGTTTGTTAAAAAAATAATAATTTAAAGTCAACTAACTATTTTCATAAACGATTAAAAGTTTTTTAAAAAATTTTATCTATTTTTACTAAAAGAAAATTTGAAAAATAAAAACCATTATAACAAATTAAGTAGGATAAATAAATAAATTGATGTATATTAATTTTATTTAAATTTTTTAAAAATAAAACAGTTATATATTAATGGAAGAATAACAAAAAAAAATGAATGAATATTTATTATTATCAGAGGAATGTTGTAGATGATGAAAGACATATAAAATGTTATGTCTCATTTGTCAAAAGATTGAACTGCTGCGTATAACGTTATGGTACTTAAAGACATGGATATATATATTTTATAATATGAGAAAGTGAGAAATAACACTTCACCACCATCAGTTTCTTCTATACCTTTTCAGTGATTACGTATTAGACCATAGTGGTACGTGTCTGTGCATAAAACATTATCTAGCTTGCATAAATTAAACCAAATTTCCCGACGGATTTGCGTCGTTCTATAATAACCTAAACGAAAATTATGTGAGCTTTCATGGGGGGGTTATTTGTAAAAATATTATAATACCCCAGGTCATCTTGCTTTGTCATTAAATAAATTAAACAAATTTATTATATATAAAATAACAATATTTTTAGCCAATAAATTTTAAAAATTCAACTCAAAATTATATATGAAAATAGAATACAATTTTGTAAACAACTTCCTGCAAATGGTTTTGAAGCTTTATCCACTTAACAATCAGTTGGGTCAACCAAAACATTTTCGTTTGGACAGACGGTCACAATTGTCATTACTGTAAAATTGTGCGATAATTACAGACGATTAAGCCTAACTGTAATAACGTCATGAACAGCAATTATCTTTATTATTATCATTATATCTATTATCACAGTTCTTGTCATCCGGTTACAAAGTCAAATACTATCTCATTTATTTTTTTTTTTTACTTGTTCTATTGTTATAATAATTTCTACAGAATTATAAAATTCTCATTTCTCAAATTTTCTTTTATTGTTTTTTGTTTTTTTAATTTTCTTTCTTTGTATTTATATATAGAAATATTTAGTCGTGACAATTTGATTTACCAATGATTTATCGATTTTATATTACAGAGAAAAAATAAAATTACAACGAATAAATGGTTTTGCCTGTTAAATTTTAACAAATGAAAGGAAAGAATTGCAATTAGTTGAGAGAGTTACTTGACGCGTCTTTGGCTCCATCGTTTTTCAACGCCTTACACAATCTACCACTAGTAATCCGATTTTCCTATTCCCCAGTTCTTGACACAACGTAATCCTCATCTCCTTAAACTTCTTTTTACTTTGCCTTTCATTCACGATGAACCATAGTTACTACGCAAAAAGAAAAAATAAAAAAAATGAATAAAATTGCCATTTAAAAAAGTTAAAAAAAAATATCGCTTATAATGTAGTTTGATTACTTGAGATAAGTGCTTTTTCATCAAGGGTTATGGGTTTTTTATTTTAAGGAAATTAATAATCAATAATTTATATACTTGATAATTTAAAAAAAAATTTATATATTCATAATGAAAATTTAAATTAAATACTATTTATTTTGTGTTAAAATAAATTGTTATATTTAATTTAATTTTCAATGCAAATATTAATTCAACAATTTGATTAATCATATGTTTTCTTTTCCTGCTGCTGTATATTTTCAAAAAACTGAAATTTTTTTTTTTTATTGTATTAATTGAAAAGAAAAAAAAAAATATTTATACGATATTTTGCAATCAGCTAAATTGACACAAAATGGATTGAATTGAAAAGAGCGAAATAAAAAGAAAAATTAAATAAAAAAAATAAAATGTCAATAATTTAAGTTTCAACTGATGCACCACAATTCAAATAGTGCCTAAACTGAATAATGAGAAAAGGGACATAAATGTCAAATTTGACATTATCCTTACAGACATGATTTGTTAGTCATGATACTGTCCCAGTTAGTTTTGATGTATTCACGAGGCGTTATCTGTAGACAGCACACTGAAAACTCGCGTCGGCTATTCTACCTCAATATACATATTTAATATAAATTTTAAACTGGATTTATGAGTTATTGCAATCTTATTTTAGAGCTATACATTACAACACGATGAAATATAATTTTCTTTAAATAATTTATACAGCAAAATTAAATATCCGAATTATTTAAATTTATTAATTCACCTATCGTTATATGCCAGAAGCATTTAAAAAAAAAATAATACAAATCGAGGTTCATAGATTTAGATATATATATATATAAAAAACTTAGTAATATAACGGCTTGCCGCATTCCAGGTACTCATTATTAGTCCCGCTGACGAATCATAATAAAATGTAAATTAAAAAAAAAAAAAATGACTAATGCTCTCTGCCAGAGAATGGATAGTCAAAAAAAAGCAAAAAGAAATTATAAGTTCACAGTTTATTAACCCTCAGGATACACGCAACTTGTGGTGGCCTCATCTGTTTTATATATCGTCATTCCAATATTTTCATCATGACACCCTGAAAAAAATGGCAATATTTTTGTAATCCTTCAGTATAATGACACGTAGAATTTTTTTTTTTTTGGCACGCTATATTTGCTGATGTTTGTAATGATTTTCAAAGTGGTCTATTATATTTTTTTCTTCTTTAATTTCAATGCCTCATCTTGCCCTCTTCATCCTCTGCTCACCCCGAATTTTACTCAAATCGTTTTATTATCACAAGTATATATACAACATGAAAACATTTTTAAATAAATTTTCTTTTCCACATAGTAAATTTTTTGGCACTCATCCAGATTCATTTTTTATTCAGAAAACTAAATATTCCGGAAGTTTTACACTCGTATGAATGTAATAGATGATGAAGCTTGCATTTTTTATTTTTTATATTTTTGTTTATATTTTATTATAATAACAATAATAATAATTTGGTTTTGTTTTTTTTTTTTCTGTTACAGAAGCCAAGTTGTAGAGGTGTTTTAATGCTGCTGATAAGTATTAGCCTGTTAACGACAGTCGAATCAGGTCTGTGTCCAACAGATTGCACATGTGATGATGATACTCTGGTTGTGTCATGTGTTGGTGTTAATTTAAATGTTATTCCAATAGCATTAAATCCATCAACTCAACGTTTAGTATTAAAAGACAGTCGTATTAGAATGGTTGATGCTGCTGCATTTCAATTTTATGGTGATTTAAAAAATGTTGATTTATCAAGCAATCATTTAGTGACAATACCAGATAATAGTTTTGCTGCACAAAAAGCATTAGTTGAATTACATTTAAAAAATAATAAAATATCAGGATTAACAACAAAAACATTTACTGGTTTAATATCATTGACAGTATTAAATTTACATAAAAATTATTTAGAAAAATTAACTAATGGTTTGTTTACATCATTAACAAAACTTGAAGAATTAGATTTAGGACAAAATCAAATACGTATTGTTGAACCAGGTGCATTTCAAAAATTAGGTGCATTAAGAATATTATATTTAGACGATAATCAACTTGGTTTTATTCCATCACCAGCATTATCACCATTGAATGCACTTGCTGAACTTCATATTGGACTTAATTCATTTTCATCATTGAATGATGATGGATTTAAAGGTCTTGAACGTCTTGCTGTACTTGATATTATGGATGCTGGTCTTGATAATATTAGTGATTATTCATTCAGAGGTTTATTATCATTGAGAACATTAAAATTAAGTGGTAATAAATTACGTGAAGTACCAACTAAACAATTATCATTATTATCAAGATTAGAAGAATTAACACTTGGACAAAATTCATTTACAATATTAAGATCTGGTGCATTTCAAGGCTTAACAAATTTAAAAAATATTGATATTACTGGAGCAAAATTATTAACGACAATTGAACATGGTACATTTAATGATAATGCAAATTTAGAAAGTCTTGTATTTAAAAATAATAAAAAATTAATAACAATTGAAGATGGTGCATTAGTTGGTTTATCAAATCTTCGTCATTTAATATTACGTGATAATGCATTTACAACATTTTCTGAGACATTAGTTGCATGGAATGATTTACGACGTCTTGATTTAAGTGAAAATCCTTTAATATGTGATTGTAATTTATCATGGTTATCATCTGTATTAATACCAACAAATTCAAGCCCAGTAATATGCTATGAACCACATGAATTACGTGGTAAACAGCTAAAAGGTATGGAACCAGATATTCTTGGATGCCCATTTTCTGATCCTAAAAAACAAGCATTATTATTAACAATTATTATTATAAGTATTATATTTTTAATTGGTATATCAATAATATTATATTTTAAATGTCGTCAACGTGTACGTGATGCATTTAAAGATTATAAATGGAAAAATCGTGCAATATCACGTAAAGAGCATGAGTATCAAAAAACATTTTCTGATGATGAATATATTGTTAGAGCAGCACATGGACATCATCATCATCATCATCATCAAGGACATAATCAACAGCAACAACAACAACAACAGCAATTACATCAAAATCATTTACAATTACATCATAATCATTTACAATCACAACCACAGTATCATCATTATCATCAACAACAACAACAACAATATCATCAACAAGTTACATCTGGAATAAAGCCAATACCAGTAACGGAACTGTAGCTAGAACTTCGGGCAGCGAGCCCTGGTAATGGTGGTGTTTGGTTTTTACCTCATGGAGGTACAACACCAGCTGAGGGCTTTACATATATTGATGGAGAAACAGCTCGACAAATGCGTCGACCTGGTACGCTGCCCGGATTAAATCAGCGTAATAATAATACAAATATTAATAATAGTAATAGTAATATAAATAATATAAATAATAATGGTATTTTTATGTCTAGCCAATCAAATGATATATCTGATATAAGTAAAAATGTTCATAATATTAATACAATGTCAAGAAATAATATTAATAATAATAATAATGTTAATATTAATAATAATTATAATCATTCCAGTCATTCATTAAAAAGATTAAATAATAATAATCAAAAGTCTACACTACCATCATCATCATCATTACGTGAATCATTAAATAATAGTGTTGGTGGTACAATGAGAGAAGTATCAGTTAGAATACAAAATGATGATTATAATGATGAACGTATTTATGAACAAATTTTAAGTACAAGACATCATTCACCACCATGTCCACAAAGTTCATATCCAACATTACCAATTAATAATCATATATCACATAATTATAATCATTATAGAGATAATGAAATATCAAGAGAACGTGGATTTATTATTAATAGAGACAGAGAACTTCCTATTGTACCACATAGAAATGACAAACACTTGAGGGAATCAAGAAATCCTCTGGAGCTTGAAATTCATGGTGATGGTAGTGGTATTGGCACGTATCAAGCATAAATATAAATTATTCTCTTCAAATTTATTATCTTTTTATTTAAAATGCTCTTAATCTGTCTTGAGCGTTTTTATTTTGTCATTTTTTAAAAAAAAATTGCGCAAAAATTTAAATAGACAAAAAAAAATACATTCTGTGAATCAAATTGAAGACTGATGAATGAATGATATGAAAATAATAATAATAATTCAAGTTGAAGTATGTGGGATTAGGAATTTTATTTTGTTTCGATCTTTAAGATCTCTGTGGCAGCTAATTTATAACTGGGGATCAAATACTTCTGACTTGAATAAATCTATTACATGTGATTTAAAAATTTAAATGTCAATATATAATTTACATGGCATATTAAATATTACTTGTAATTATTTTTGTATTATTAATTATTATTATTTTTTTTTTTATTATTTGTTTTGTCTACAATTTCATCACAAGCTGTTTGTGTATAAATTGTAAGATGATATTATGAAAATCAGTTAGTTCATTGAGTTTATTCAAGTGATTAATAAGGTTGTAATATAATATTCCTCAAAGTTCGATAATGAAATAATTTATAACGAGGAAAAATATAAATTGAAAAATGTTAATCAATGATAATTAATTAACTTATCTAAAAATGTAAAAAAAATTTTTTACTTCTTTTGCGCAGCTTAAATTAATTTCTATGTTAATTTATTGATAAAAAAATAATGAAACTAGTTGGATGTAATTTCAAATAATTACAGTAATATATGTAAATTACATGATAAAAAAAAAATTCTAAATGACTTTGATGAGGAATGTTTAAAAATTACTAATCGAAAATGAAAGATTCTTTAAATAATCATATCATTTACTCAACAAGCCATGCAAGTCTTAAATTTATTGGTTTCGAGAAAAAAACATCATTAAAAGTTGAAATTAATATGAATATTTTTTTTCTACTTGATTATTTATCTTGAGAAAAAAATTATAAATTTATCGTATCGAAGCTTTAATTACAAAGTTGACATGAAAGTGAAAAATATATAAAATTAAAAATAAAATCAAGTTGAAAGTTTTGTATTTATATTTCTTCATGTAATAACTTTACGACGCAAGTTGACGCCTTTTTCTTGTTATTTTTTTCAAAGATGAACGTATAAAATTCGAACGAAAAACTAAGTTTTTTAAAAATAAATAAAAATAATAAAATGATATAGAAAAAGAAAAATAAATGATAATAAGTAAATAAATAATAAAATTGAAGAAAGTAAAAAAAAAAATGAATAAAACTCGAGTTAGACATTGTGGATGAGATAAATAAAAAATAAATAAAATAACTGGATTTGTTGGTAAGACTTTGGTCTTTGCTGGTGTTTCATGGTGAGTGTACTCCACTGGAATTCCATTGGATATCTCACTTTTTCAAAGGTTACTGCACCTTTTACCACACCAACTACACAATTCTCATCTTATCTTTAACAATTCTCCTTTTTTTTATATAAATTTTAAATTCAAATTAAACATTAACTCGACAATTAATTTTCATTATATTAAATTTTTATTTACACAAATTGTGTCGTAAAGTTATAAACATTATCACTTTTTAATTATTATTATTATTCATTTTTTATTTTTCAAATGTCAATTTTATAATATAATAACAAAAAGGTGTATCTATGAATTCATATGGCCATGTTTTTATAGCTTTTTTTTTAGAATTTAAAATGAAAGAAAAAAACATTAACAGCAACATAAAATATCACACAAGTGATACGTCCTCTCTTTTTATTATCAAAAAATAATTTAGTAAATTTAAAAAGACAAAAGTACCAAAGCTTTTATGTTTGCTGTACATTTTTTTTTTCTTTTTGTTAGCTAATAATTGTGTGTAAATATATTTCGCCATATGAATTTACAAGTAACATTTTTTATAGCTCTACAGCCATGGAAATATAAATTAAACAAAGAAAATTTGTTGATTAAAAATAATGATAATAATGGACAAGAGATCTTTTTGATTAATTTAGAGTGACTGCATGGTTGAGTTAATGAAATTGTAAAACTCTTAGTAAGCCAAAAGGAAGCGACTATAATTGTAATTAAAACAATTAAAGTTTGTTAATTGAAAAGGATATGATATAGAAAGTGAGAATAATAATGTCAACAAAGAAAGGATGTATCATTGATTCTAGTCAGAGAAAAATTTAAATTTATTTATCGAAAAAAATTAAATATCATTTGATTGATATTGAAAGGCAAATGACAGTTATGGAGAGTCAATCAAGTTTAATCGATTATTATTTTGAAAATTAAATTATATTGTACAAAATTAAATGACAAAAAATATAAAAAATATTTGTGTGAAATAAATATTAGATTATGTGTGAAAAAAAAATTTTAAAATTCAACGTTTTTTATATTTATTTTTAATTTTTTTTCTTGAGCTCAATAATAATCGAGCATTTATGAATATATTTAATAAATATCTAATTAATAACGAGTATATATGACTCTTGGCACACTTGAAAATTTGCTATTTCTTCAATAATTATATTAGCATTTAACAAAAAAAAAATCTAAAAATGTAAAAATATAATGTAAAAGTTTATGAACACCACTAATTTTCTTTTTTTTCTTCTTTTTTGTCGTTCTTATTTGGCACTAAATGGTGTTTGAAATATAGTATCGAAAGTAGTCATAAAAATGAAATTAAATTGATGAATGAAATTTATCATCTGGGCAACGAAACGAAGTGTTAAAAAATTCATGTGAAGCCTAATATAGACAGAGCAGCCTTATCGAGAAAGCAATATGAAAAAAATGATAAAAATAAAAAAATCGTTGAATAAATTAGTTGATAAATGAATGAAAAAAAAGGCTTAAAATATTAATTAAAGTGAGAGCAAAGTAATAATTTAATTAGAGTTTAAATTTATCTAAATAGATTTTCAAGTAAATTTAGACTCAACCTCGAACCTCTTGAAAAAAAAAATTCAATTCAACAAGTACTTATATAATTTATTTAATAAATAATTAATTTTCATTTTAAAAATTACGCTTTTATACTTGAATATAAGTAAAATTTTGTTATTTATTCTTTGAATTTTAATTCAAAATTTTTCAATAAAAACATTCCAAGAATATTCTGCACAAAATTATGGAATGATAATAAGAAAATAGTGAGTGGTTCGAGGATTTTCCTTGTAAATATTTCAAGTCTCTTTCGCTTATACTCATCTTTATAAAATTCTATCTCAAGAATATCTGTAAAAAATAAAAAAAAAATGATACTTTCTAACTGAAAGCTGTTGTATTCTATTGGAATGTTTAATATTTTTTTTGATCTAAAAAATTTTAAATAATACAAACAACAAATTAGTGACAAATGAAATATATTGCTGAAAAAAAAATATTTTTTTTTCTCAATCTAATTGTCTCATTGATTAATTCACGATATAAAAAATTAAAATAATATATAAAAAACAGTGTAAATATTTTACTATAATAATAAGAAAATTAAAAATAAATTGTCCTGTAATTACCAGTGATTACAATGATAGTAAAAAAATAAACATTCGTACTATTTTGTTTCTTTTTTTTTTTGATCGTCGTGTGTATTTCATGAAAATCATAATCGATTAATGATTTTAAAAATCTATAAATATATAAATAAATAAATTCATGAATATATAATTATGTTAGGTATATTTCCATGATTATTTTGTACATAAATGACTTTATTGGTAATCGATATAAAATAAAAAAAATATATATATGAAAGAAAAATATTCGAAAAGTGTTAAATAATTATTCAAACAAATTAATATCATTATTTAAAATATATTTACAGATACTTTGAATTCTTTTGAAAGATAATTTATTATAAATATCGAAAAAACATGTTGATTTTTTCTACTTTTCAGTTTTTTAATGAACTAAAATTTTATAAATAGTGTACGAGATACAAGCTTCGAGGATGAAAAATAAAAAAAAGATAAAAATCCATTAATCATGAAATTTGAAAGTGGTTGAGGTTGTTGAGAATCAGGAGAGAGTGAAGTGGAGGTGTCAGAAGAGCGTGTGAGTGCCAGAAGAAGATTCATCCTCAGCATTCTCAAACTGTTAACGAGCTCAAATTAAAAAGCAAAAAAAATAACAGTGTAACATCTGTGAAACTGATAGTAAAATATGAAATTCTCATAAAATGCTTTTATGCACATCTTGAATATATACTTTTATTTAATTCGTTTTTTTTTTTTTTTTTTATTTAAATTATAAACTGTAACGCATTACTCAGCAACAACTACGTATATGCAAAGAATATTTTTATACTTATTTTGCGTTTTTAAATTTATTTCGTAATTATTATTATATAATCTACTTTTTTTTTAATATATAGGACAACAACTTAATTATTCAGCGGTTTTAGTATACATATATTTTATTTCAGTACACTCATCACGCGTTTTTTTGTTGTTTTATTGGCTTTATTGGCTGAAGGTGTTGTACATTTATTTGATAGTAACCTGAAGAAAAGATAATTGCGATTTTGGAAAGCGCATTCTTTGTACATTAAGTTTTTGTCTTAATTTTATTTTAAAATTATTTAACAATTTAAAACGTTTAATAATTGAGTTAGCAAAAAAGTAAGGGCCTACGTTTATAGGGCATTTAAAGGGCTATCTAAAGGCATAGGCAAATTTTTAAACCACACGACAGAAATGTTTTTCACGTATGTCGATTTTTTTGATTTACATCGTGAAAAATTTTTGTCCGGGCTATTAAATAGCCCTTTGAATGCCCGACAAACGTGGGCCTTTACTTTTTTAAAACTTCGATATTATTTCGCCTTTATTAATATGTAAACACGACGAATAACATGAGTAAAAATAAATATACCATGATAAGTTAACTTATTGTGTATTATTAATTAATTTAATGATTCCTACAGTGGTCTTTCAGGGTTCACCGAGATGATTAATATTTCATGCAAACATATTCGTTGTTTTTTAGGATTTGATACTTCCTTTGGTTTCTGTTTGCTTCATAGATTTTTAAAAGAAAAAATTGATTTCAAAATTTGCCTCCTCGATATTTATATTTGCCTGATACTTGAGAAAAAATTTCACTCTTTTCGAAATTTACCTCTTCGATTTTATAATTTCCCAATTTTCTAATTTTTTTTTTCAGAAATTTTTTTGATTTTTATCAGGATCATAGAATGACCGAGGAGGTATTCGCTCATTCAAAATTGACTTCTTCGATTTTATAATTTCCCAATTTTCTAATTTTTTTTTTCAAAAATTTTTCGATTTCTATTAGGAACATAGAATGACCGAGGAGGTATTCGCTC
>JAPYYR010000264.1:0-37338 GCA_030523065.1 Aphidius colemani | reverse complement strand
TTTTTTTTTTTTGTGTTTCTAATTTATTGATTTAATTTGGTTTTAAATAATATTTTTATTCATTAATATTTTTCAAAATATCAGTTAACTATTCATAGTATTTTTTTTTTGCATATATATTTTATCATATTAGCATATTCAAAATTCATATACACATGTATATCTGGGGCGAGCTCGTGAGCGGTCACAAAAATTTATGTTTCTCCCTCGCTCACATATTTCTCCGCATATACATCTATGTATAATTTCTTTTGCAATTTTATATTATTTAATTTTTTTCTTTTGATTTCGTAGAAGTTGCTTGCCCACACACGTAGCACATAATATTATAACTGTGTGTCACAGTGTTTCAAATTGATTTTGTAGTGATTTTATCGCTGCAAATACGCAGTGATAAACTATTACTCGCGTATCGACGACACAGACTGATTCTAACTGTACAATATATATATATATATATTACAAAAATATATTTACTAATACATAAAATGTGCATTACAGTATGCCCCAGGGTTCAACCGTAAAAGGGAGCTTGAACAAAAAAAAAATAAATAAATAAAATTGCTGCAAGTATTATATTGAGTCGCGAACAGGCGATATAATAAAACCAACCAACTTTGTATATATAAAACCAAGAAAATTTATATTATATACCTTCGCCTACTTGCAATTTCATGTGTGTATACTCGCAGTTTTAATAAAAATATAATAATCATTCGATAATTCAACTCACACGTATATTTATTTTTTCTTCTGTCGAACGATTATTTTCAATTTTTAAATATTATCGGTATGTAATTTGATGGTATATATCTTGTCATCATTTTTCAAATATTTTTCCAATTATTTATTGAATAAATATAATTTTTTTATCAATTTTTCATGTTGGTAAACACATTGGCCAAACTACTTGTCTGCGCCATTTTCCAACAAAGTCCGGGGGATTCTTAATATATACTCACATTGAAAAATAAAAGTAACAAGAAAAAAAAAAAAAGGGTTGGTACGTGCTGAAGCATCCATATAAGTACGTTGGAATAAAATGAAAGAAGAAGTTATTGAGATGGGTAGAAACGGGTGATATTCGCATGAAGCCAGAGGGACCAGTCGTGAGAGGACAAAAAAATAATAAAAAACAATATATATTTAGAGAAAAAAAATGAAAAAAATTAGAGGGAGTCATCCCCGCGTGTAGCCACGAAAGTTACTGGAGAAAAACACGACAAAAAAGATAAAAAAAATTTTAAAAAGAGTCATAGTCAGTGCCACTTCCTTTGAAGTTTAAAATAAAATTTTTTCCTTATTATTATTATCATTTTCAAGTTGCAAAGATGATTAATTACGTCTTCTCGTCATGCTGATCAACATAGAAATTTATTTACTTATATATTTAACTATTTTAAATCGTAAAAAACATGTAAATATTTTTTTGATATAATAAAACTATGATGGGGGATGATGATGAAACTACTCTATACCTGCATAAATATCTTCTCAATAAATTAAATATTCATGCTTATAATTAATTTGATGTTCAATCGACTCCTTTCTTTTTGTTCAATAAACAACCCTTATTCCCTATTTTTAATTATTAAAAAATATTTAAAGTAAAAAAGAAACAATTCAATTTTTAATTATTATATTTGAATATGCCAAATGAGGATAATTTGTATGATGAATTATTGAACAAATTATATCCAGCATGTTATCCAGCTGTCGAGCAAATTTGCAATAATATTATCATTGACTGGGAAAGTGAATAATTGTTAAGTTAACTAATTAGTGCCTTCCAGCGCAATGTGAAAATATATATACCCCAACAGTTGTATGCGTTTCGCATAAAAAAAATTAAAATCTATATTGGCATAAACACATCAGAGTATGTATCCTGTATCGATATAAATTTACTGTGCATAAGACTTGTGTATAAACATGAAATTTAAATATATTTTTAAAGGTATAAAAATTAGTAGCTAGTACAGACTACAGAATCATCGTAAACAAAGAATATGTAGTATACTGCACATAACACAACATTTAATATAAGCATCATGTGCATTTATGTGCATGCATGCTCGATGTAATTTGTAATCGGTAAGTTAATTAACCTTTGACCATTGCCAATTTTCATACACATGCAAATATACATAAATGCAGCAATGTGAACATTGGCAGAAAGAGATTTTACTGGTTTTACTATACTTAATGTACGGGGTGGAGTTTAACTAAACAATTTAACGCGAGTATGTAACGCCAGACGAATAAACAACTTTGTACGAGCGTTGATGAACAAATTGTTCAGTTTGCATTATGAGATAATTTAATTGTCTGTTACAGCTAAACAATACATTTGTAATTTATCAATAAAATGTATATTGAATAAATTAATTTCATTATGAACGCAAAAAAAGAAAAAGAAATACTCATGCAGATAAATTGAGAATATGCAAAAAATATAATCAGCGAAGGTAAAAGACATATACTCAAAGAAATAATTAACCCCTTGTCAGTGTAGATAATCATAAAATACGAAAGAAATATATTCTGTCCACCAGAGGTCTCTAGCTCTCATCATCAACTCAGTCTCATTTACGTCCTAAACCAGAGGGGTCCACCAAAAGCTCAAACGTAAAATAATTATTATAATAAAGTCAAAAAGAAAAAATTTAAAAAAAAAAAAAAAAAAAGCCTTGACGATATGAAGTGGAATAAAGGGTTGTATATTGGCCGCCCTAAAGGGCGTATATATAATAAAAGAAAATAAAAATAAATAAAAGGACTAAAACAACGGAGAAATTGCAAGAAAAAAAAAAAAAAAAAATTTCAGGAGGGCCAAAAGAAGTAAATACGATCAAAGTAAACCGAGGGAATGGATGAGGCAAAAAAATAAAATGTTTAAACAAAGAATAAGGTAGAATGTGTGTGAGATGGTTGCATGGTTTACTATAAATAATAAAATGCAAGTGTGAGGAGGATGGTAGAAAAGATCGGGTTACTAGTTGCAGAAGGTGTGGCTATATGAGGGTGTACGATAAATATTTTCTTGGCTCTGGTTGGCTCGAGGCCTTACAGTGGGCCTGACCGAGACAAGTGTGCTTATCTTACTCTTTACCATTACTCTATTTTATGTTTGTACTTTTTCTTTATTCTCTTATTCACTTGGATCATCATAAGACCAGTTTTATCCCCCTTCTTCTTCTTCTTCTCTTTTTTGTTTATTTAACATTGTTTTTTTTTATTTCAATGATTTTTTATTTGTTTTTATTTTTTCAAGTGAAAGGATTAAGAAAAGAAGAGAAAGATTGGGCCTTATGATCTTTTATATATGTATATAACAATCTGGCAATCTGGGACTCATGCACAGCATATATTGAGGTGTCAAAAATGTGACTTATTCACCCCGGTAACAGTAGAACATGGAAATTACCTTACTATCGAGATCTTGCTCAGGATAAACGGTCAAGAAATCATTGTGGCCACCCACGATTATTAACTTTGTGGGGTAAAATTCATATTGGGCCTCACGCTTTATATACACCGTCAGATGGCACTGTTCTTGTATGACTCTACGAATTTATACTGAAAATTATGTTACTTGAAAAAAAATATAAAAATGATCTTGAAATTATCGGTATAACATTTAGCCCAACTATGTATTTATAATTGAATTGAATTGTTTTTTTTTTTCTTTTTTTCTTTTTTATTATTTAAACTTTATGATATATTTTTATTACATATATGACGAGTTTAATATGAGGCCAAGTTGTATTTAAAAAAAAAAAAAAAGCTTTATAATTGTATCTAGTTTAAACAAAACTTGAAACTACCCAACGACATTATTATGTATATAATTATAGGCTTTTAATGTATCAGGGTTGTAATCAAATATTACTGCGATTTTTTTTTAAATATTCTTTGAGTTCTAATAAAAGTTTTGTATGAATAAACTTGGAGAACCTACTTATGCAAAAAAAAAAAAAAGCTCCGACTTAAATAGTGTTTGCAACGATCGAATCATTCAAGTTAAATTACACGATATAATATTTAAAAAAAATATTCAAAAATAAATTTAAATAAAGACAGAATATAAAAATATACATACAGATAATAATATATAGATTATTTTAAAAAAAAAACATAAACATTTTAACAAGTGACATCGCAAGAGCCTGGTACTGGAGCGTCGAATATTTGTATCGTGATAGTTAAGAACGATATCAAAATATATACAATATACATGCGCATATATGCACGACCGTCAGTTTGCATATCAAGGGTTGTATAATATTTATTCAATGTAGGAGGAGTTCAAAGACCAATTGTAAATACATGAATTTATCTAAAAGTATATCTTGTGTCGCCTAACATAAAATAGAAATCACAAAATCTCGCGTGCAATATTGCTTGAATGAAAATCGATTTTGCCACTGTTTATGATTTTTTTTTTATTTAGAAATTTTTTATTGATGAAATACTCTAATTCAAGACATATATATGCATGCAGCCCATCGCAATTTTAAGGCGTGACGGTGCTTCGCGGTGACGCCCGGACGGAAGTAAACGCGGCGACGGTATGTACGTGGACGTTGGTGAATAGAACGGCCATTAGCTTCGCACCGTTTTGTACATATACCGCAAAAAAACGTTGGTTTTTTTATTAGCACATCTAAAATAGTACAAAGCATTTTTATTGTCATTAATACATAAACACCGACATGAACAGGCTACGTGTATTTATAGACGATATGTATGAAATATTCAATGGTGTTTTGAGTTATGAACACTTGGTAGACAGAAATTTGACTCCATATATACACAGAGTGTATCAAACACCCTATTATTATTTGTATAATTAATAGGCATGTACACTAGCTGCACTGACCGAGCAAAAACTTGCTGATGAAATTATTAAGTTATATTTACCAACGTGACATACATCTACGTGTGTCACGAGGTAGTTGATCAAAGTTGAATTGAAAAACAATTAAATATACATAAACATGTTTGCTGATAATTTAAAAATTTGCATAGTCATTTTCTTAATGAAGATATATCGGAGAGAAAAACTCTTATGATAAAAGAATATTTTTTTTTTTTGAAATATATTTATGAGAGAAAAGGTTTGACAGTTACGTGTTCACGATGAGTGACAAGTATAGACGAACTTTAGATATGTATGACACGAGTAATATGCGTATTATAGTCACGCGATAATATTTTAAAATATGTGTATTGGTTAGTTGGTGCGACGTTGAGCTATATGGTATAATGTTTCACCTGGCTGCTCCCAAATTGCATTAAAATTATTGGCTTCTTTTGTTTTCTAGCCGTCATACCCGCATGCTCATTCACTCGCGCGGTTACATGTCATTTTATGACGTTTTATACCACTCGACTGTGAACAACAAATTATATTTTTTTTTTGTGGCTAGAGCTATGTAATTTTTGCTCAAGTTTAACATTCATTTACTTCCGGTTTGATTTATCATTACTTGTAACTTTTCAAGATTTATTTATTATTTTAAAAAATTATAAACAAATCAAATGAATTATATTGAGAATAATTGAATTTAAATTATAAAAATTATAAAATTTTCATGTGTAAATTATAAAAAAAAAATAACGAAAAATAACGCGAAAGGGTCGAATTATGCTGGTGTTGTTTCTCAGTCAACCATTGTGTTGTTAGCTGATACCAAGATGGCTGACACTCAAGATGCTTTCTTTTACAGCCAGACAATCAACTGGTCCAGGCAAAAAAAAATATATACATGTCTCTAAGAAGCGAAGCAAAAGGCGACAGTTGTAAAAGGTGGTCCACGACAATTAATAGCCAGGCGAGATCATTTTATGTTTTCATTTGGCTTTTGCGGCATCCTCATTTACCCCCTCAATGAAATAAATTAATTTTAATTTCTTTTTTGTTTCCCTTAAAATTTATATACATGCATACGTATAGGCCTTGTTTTTATGGATATTTTATTTTGTGCACATAGCGCATCAAATTTCATGAAGGAGACATATGGAACTTTGAGAAACTCGTCAACTGCCCATGATAGGCAGACGATCGGTTAATCCTCACTGTCACACGGCAATATATAATCAATTATTTTTTTTTTTTTCACTTTGATATCAATTTATTCGGATGTCACGTCAAGGTGATTACCAAAGATAGAACAAAATATATTTGCAATTTTTCATTTGCCTTTGAATGAAATTTGCAATATTTAATGTCAGCTAAATTAAGGGTTTTGTATTAAAATCAATGAAAAAATATGAAATCTTGATTTGTTGTTGATTTATAATTATGTTACGCATGCATTTGATGTCACTTGCAAGTTTCATATAATAAATTCGTGTTAATGACAAAAAATTGAAAGTTTATATGCGGTATTTTTCGGGATTTTAAAACTTCAAGTGAAAAATGTCAAACAACAGGGCACATATGAAGAAAAAAAAAATAATAACACTCATGTCAGTCAGACAGGTGCACAGTGTCATGCAGTCACGTACAAATCCGGTAGATCGAGAATTGCGATCCAACGCGTTTGCTTTTTCACGCTAGTTGCACAAGTCACGAATATTCCGCGCTTCGATGCCAATTTTTGTACGCGTAACAATCTTCAACACCATCATTTTATATTTCAAAAATGACAATCATCATTATCCATATTAAATTTTGATATTATGAAATATAATTTTAATTAATTAAAATTATAATATACTAAAGACATAATAATAAAATCGCATATATGATTCACTGACAAACGACAATTAATTTTTTATAATTTTTTAAATAAAAAAAAAAAAAAAAAAAAACTGCTGTTCTTTGTGTCGACCGCATTAACATTTTTCACGTTCTCGCACCATAGACAAACTCTGCGAACTTTTAATTTTTTAAACTTGTTATATATATCGTCTGATTTCGGAGTAAGAAAAAAATCATGAGGAACTGTTGAAGCCATGCTTGCGAAACTATACCAAGAAATGGCCTTTGGCGGTTTAATCTTTAGCGTATAACGCCGGCGCCTATTACAAAAAAAAATTTTTAAAAAATTTACTTTCTTTTATTTTCCTAAACATGTATCTTCAAATACATCATTACCTCTTGCTTCTTTCATCTTTTTCTCGTTATCATTTCTTATCAATCAAAAATTGTATATTTTTTTGAAAAATTATAATGAAAATTTTCAAAAAAAAAAAAAAAAAAAAAAAAAAAATAAAAAAAAAAAAAAAAAAAAAAAGCCAATTATTTACATTGTTTGAGGTAAATAAATCCTTACTCAATAACCCTGAAGAGTTTTGTAAATTTAACGTAAAAAAATTAAATAAAAATATATATATTATATAAAATAAAAACCACATCGTGAAACAAGCATGAAAAATGTTTGCGTCGAGGTCGTGTTGCCAGTTGAAAACCGCAAAAGACCACACAGTGGTTGCAATATTTTCTCTGTCCAATGGATCAGCTGAAGGTTTAAATCTCTCGTATATAACATAAAGTAGCCAGTAATATGTGTCCAATGTTTATGTATAAATACAAAATGCATAGAGCCACTCGTATTTGTCTACTTGTCTGTGTGCAGTGTATCATGCATCAAGTAAAAAAAAAATAAAAAAAATTAATCGGCTTGTCCATTCTCTTGTGTCCCCGCACTTTCAATTCTCTGTACAGCCAAACAACTACTACTGTCATATAGCTACCATACATACAGCTATTATCCCTAATCAAATTTTCTAATTTTTCTAATTTTTATGTTCAAACATTCATCTTGACCAACTTTTCAATTGTCTTTCCAATAGATATAAACTTGATTATATTTTTATTATTCTAATTAAAAAATATCATTTAAAAACCACTTAAATATCTCTTTGAAAACTAATCGTTAAATTGAAATGAAATTTTTACTAAATAAAAAAAAATATATAGTCAGTATAATTAACGTTAAATAAAAATCAATAGATGCAATAAAGATATGCATAAGTAAAAAAAAGAAAAAAAGAAAAAAATGCTGTCAAACTGTCAGCATGAAAATCATCATTACCATGAAGAGCAATGTAACTTTGAGCTTTCACCCGAGGATTGGTTAAATGTCGGTTGCAATAAACAACAACAACGAAGACACATACATTTGCCGTGAGCTGATCATTAGGATTAATACATATGCCTGATGAAGGTGAGTAAGGTGAAAAATAAAACGGTAGTCCCCCCAGGGGGGCGTCAGTGTTAGTTTGAGTGTGGACGTCAAGGTATGACTGTAGCCAACTCTTCTTGTGTCTTGCAAGTAACACACTCAACATTAAAATACATTCATACACTTGAACAACATCATATATAATATGTTTCAGAAACAAGCACTCTTGCAGAGCGTGAAGAATCATGAAGAAGGCGGCCTTAACGGCACGCGGATTTATACACGCACGCAAAGTCATCAAGCACCTATGTGTCTCAACAATCACACATAACACGTTATGCTTGTTTCACAATAATCAGTAAATTTTTATTTTTTATTTCTTTTTAAATTTCAATTTAATATCATTTTTATTATTTTTAAATTTCAATTGAATATCGTTTTTATTATTTTTTATATTTCGATAAATATTTAAGACTCATAATGTCATTGGTCAGACGCTTGGAAAAATACAAAAATAATTATAATTTTCAATGAAAAAAATAGTCAAAAACGCATAAATTTTATATAATTTAATTAAAAAGAAAAAATTATTTTTAAATAATATATAGATAGTTAAAAAATTTCAAGGAGATACAGTCTGTTGTAGATCAGACGTCATTAAAAATTATTATTCTATGACATCTTGCAAGCCTATATGATAGACAAACTCATCTATAACAATATGACAGAATAAAAAATAGATAATTAAACATAAAATTAATTTATATATATTATTTTTCAGGTCATTTGGGCACAATCTTCCGGTTATTTTTCCCTCGACTAAACTTCCCTCCCTATTGTTTCAAAATCATTTTTCAGGATGTGCATACTTTGAGCTTACACTCATGACATATACCTATATATGTATTTATAATAAGCTCTACCGAAAAAAAAAGAAAAAAAAAATACCAAAATTAATACATAACCCTCGGTGTTGACCATATAAGTTTAAATTTTTTCAAAATTAAATAGATTGAATACTCTGCTGCACTCTATTATACTAACGAGCCTACAACTGTTGGGTGGTCTGCTCATATGGTTCTGTATTTTATTATTTTTTATACTAATAATTTTCCCTTCATTTTACCTCAATTTAATATTTTCCAGATCCTTTTTCATAGGTGTAACAAGGCTAAAATTAATAGTCTCTACTTTACTTAATATCATTTCGTTTCATAATGCTCACACAAGTCGTTTTTAAATAAAAAATAATTATATATGATTAAAGAAAATTTATTATATTTAACTTGGTTACTTCCTGTTTTTTTTTTTTTTTTCTATTATTTTGTTTTATTTTATTTTATAATAAAAAGATAAATTTTATAAATTTTCAAAAATATATACTGCAAAATATGTTTGTAAACTTTGGAAAAAATAAATTGCATTTAATAAATATAGTGCATTCAATCAAGGTCATACTACAGATGTTATAATTTTTTTAAATTAAAAAACAAATAATTTCTTGGAATTTCAGTGTCATGTGAAAACAAATGTCGGCAAGGATGAATGAAAAAAAAGTATAAAACACTATATAACGCATCTTTGAAGCTCGGAAGCCACACTTGGATTATTGGTTTGCCTCAACCGGATATCTCTGTATTCTTTCTCATCATTGAAATCCTGTGAGTGTGTGACTTGTGCCATCTGTTTTTCGTGTCCATTTTAGCCGACAAATATTGTTTAAAAAATTGGGTTCAATACAAACTAATCGAGACACACTGGCATCAAAAATTTTAGAGTTCAATAATGACCGTTGAATCGTTTTGCATGAGGACATTACCTCAAGTTCCCATAATAATATTAAAAAAAAAAAAAAACATTAGCTTAGAGACTGATGGTGTATTGCTTACACTTTCATTTATATTTTCTTCTTCATAATTTTTTTTATTCTTCAACAATATAGATAGTTCAACAGTATGGCGTTTTGTGGTGGGTTGGAAATTATTTGATATCAATTGCCTATACGCCTTCACCCCTGTGACGTGTATACATACAGAAAAAAAAATGTATAACAGAAAAAACCATCAGGTTTAGCTAATAGTAACCGTCAGAAGATGGTTCACTTTTTTTTTTTTTATATAATACTATTTTCAAAGCGTATATCCACCTTGTTCACTCTGCTATATACATCCCACCGCAATAACAATAATCAACAATAATTACTGTAATAATATATATAACCGAATTGAAATGCGTGACGGCAATTTAATATAATATCAAATATATATTCAAGTATAAGAAAAATAATTTTATGACAATTTTTTTATATTCTTTTATATCTTGAACAGAAAATATGTGAAGAATCGAAAGTGAAGAAAATAATAAAAAAAAAAAATTGAAATATTTGACCGATATATTGACAATTGAACAGGTGGGTTTTAGTGGTTGTCATGATGGACCAAGTGACTCTGTCAACTTTCATATTTTGTCACACAAGATACTTTATATTAAGTTAAAGTTAAATACAATGTTTGAATTTCAAGCCGGAAGGATGCGGTGTTGGACCTTATTGGTTTGTCCCAGTTCCGGTTTATTATTGTAACAAATTCGTGACAAAATTGCGAGAAATTCAAGAAAAAAAATGAACTATATATTCAAGATCTATTAAATTTTTTTTTCCATCGTTTTCTTTTTGAGATATTGCGATGAGAATTGTTGTTGACCGGATCTCACACCATAGTATATACAATGTACAAATGTGTCCGGAAATTATTATATCGAAAATATAATAAGAAACAAAAAAAACCACTGGATTTATATTCATCGTTTCTAATTTTTTAAACATTCTACAAAACAGCATTGATATTTATTTCTTGGAATAAAATACGTGCGAATATGTAACACGAAAAAAAACCCAACACGCAAGTCTGATGGTTTTTATTTTTTATTATTTCACGCTTTTAAAGGATACGCATTTGCCAAATTTGCCAGGAAGGAAATATCCTTCTGCCGATTTTGTGGTCAACTAATATATATTTGAGGTTTTTATTTTTTAACAATAAGCTATATATAATTTTTTTTTTCCCCATTTGTTTTATTTTGAAAGTTCATTGACATAATAAAATATTAACAAGTGAATAGTCATTCAAATGTATTTTTACTTTGACAAATACATTGTTGAGCAAAAAAACAATTAAAAAAAAATTCTTGTATAATTTTATTCAAGACAAAAATGAATTAACCTTGTCAAAAAATAGTACTTGTTATTCAATGAAATAATTAATTTGAAAATTATCAAGTCATGCAGATAAATAGCAATGTTATCTTGAAAATTCATGTTTAATATTTTGTTTGTTTCACATTTATATATTTGATAAACAAATTAATTTAATGCACGCGATTGTATATTTTATATTTGCGTATACATGATGATTCAATTTAATGAATTTTGTAAATACTTTTTACAAATTTTTTTATCGTTTCGTTTATGTATTGCATGAAAATAATAGACCGAATTTGCAGTATATAGATAATAGCTTGCTTCATAATTACACCGAACATATATATCCTCAATTTGTCATTATATTTCGAAAAAAAAAAACAAATATAATCATAATAAATTTTAATGGAAAATTTATATATAGAGCAAATTGTATGCATGCAATATGGCAGACCTTTTTCATTCAATTGTCATTTGAAAAGCCCGGTGTTTTGGTTACACAAAACAATACGATTGGTATACATATTGCTGTATGATGGTTTATCCGGGTCCATTCTGATTTAAATTTTCCATATTTATATGTTTACTCTCTGTGTTGATGCACATTTCAATGATAAAAGAAAAATTTAAATACAAAAAAATCATCATTTTTAAAACAATCAAAGCTCATATTATACATCAACATCTCTAAAATATAATATTTCTATTTTAATTTCTAACCATTTCTCATGACATTTAATTTATTAAAATAAATAACGAAATATAATTTTTTTTTTCCAATAAATCAATTAACTTTCCAACAACTCAATGATCTAGATTAATTTTTCAAAATGTTTAAATTCAACAATAAAATAATATACACAAAATTAAAAGCATTGGCGCTACAATAAGATCTATTGAAAAAAAAAAATGGACATAGAAGAGATTGAATAAAAATGTCGAGTCACCCCCTGATGGGATCAAAGCAATGTGAGGGTGGTCATCAATATATAAATGTATTTTAATCTCTCTACAAGTTTATAAAGGTATAGTCAGCAATTTAAGTTGTATATTAACAATATAAGCATACCTATGTTATAACGGTTGTGCGTAGGAGGGTGGTCCTGGCCCTCCACGCAGACTTTTAATATATATGTTTTTGATAATCAGACGGATTGGATATGTATACGCACACCAGGAGGGTTATATTGGTTTTTGAGCTCTTTAATGAAAAGGTAATGACTTGTGACCGGAGATCATTTAAACTTTGAAATTTATACATTGAAATCACAATGGCCATTGTTGACCAACACGGTCACGCATCATGACTGAATTATCTGTGCTTGACTTTTTGAGGAATTATCATTTGATTTATTTATCAAACTATTTTTCGTAAATTAAACACCCAAATTTCATTTTAAAATTCACCAATTCATTTTATCATTAATGTATTTGAGTCAAAAAAAAAAAAGAAAATTTATTAAAAGCTTTAAAGTTATTTAAAGTGACTTGCGGTTTGATTCATTGTTGTCAGTCAATTGTGCCTGAGGAAATGCATAGTTCAGTTAAGTCACTATGTACAGTCTGCATTCCATTGTTTTAGATGATTCATACAGCCAGACCTCAACGCCGGTCACCTAATTTATTAGTTTTACTATATATCGATCGAGGGAAAGGAAATATTCTCTCAAGCTAAACTCTCTTTCTCTCTATAATATTATACCAGTTTGGTCTTTCTCTTGATCCAAGACTTGTTGGGTGGTCAAAGGATCGTCTCTTGTTTATACTCTTACTGTATAATGTAAGATAAGTTACTTTTTTTGTATTTTATTCCTCCCTCCCTTTCAATTTATCTCAATAATAAAATAAATTTAGTCTTTTTATTTTTTCATTTATTTATTACTCGCACATTTATAAAATATTTATACTAAAAAAAAAAAAAAGAAATTCACCTGATAAATTATTTAAAATAATTGAAAAAATTCATATCATTTTATTGAGCTCATATTTTTTTTTTTGTTAAAAATAATATTTTAAATATTTTATTATTTTCAACTTGATGAATAATCTGAAGGTTTTTTTTTTTCATTATTTCTGATTGCCATCTGAACTTGTTCGATAAGTAAATTTATTTCATTTTTCAAATTCCGAGATCGATTATTATACCTGAATCGCGATGTGCATCGACAATGTGCAATAATTTTATATATTTTTTTTAATCTTCAAAATGTCTCGCTCATTAATGATACTCGCATATACTTGATTTATTGGAATTTTTAAATTTTATTCTTTACATCTTTGTTTTTCATTGCATCCTTACTGTACTACTGTACCTGTCAATTTACTTTGATAATATAAAATATTTTGGCTTGATAATGTAAAATTTTACCCACAAAAAAAAATGATAATTAATCGAGTAATTTTGATGTATAGTTGATTCAATTAAAAATTCAACAATAAAAAACAAGTTTAAAAGAATAAAGTGATTAGTTTCTATTAATAGAAACAAATATAAATTAAACCCCACAACCAAAGACAAAATATTTGACACTCGGTGTCGCTTTCTCGATCATTTTATAAATGGCTCATCGTTAACAATGTGTGAGAGAACTGAGGTCAAATAATTTAGCCCCATTGGCACGTAGAGTGAGTCAATCACGATATGCATCTTCTGGGAATGCTCCTGTGCACTTGAAACTCTTACGAAAATAGTCACACACATTTTTAAAACAAAAAAAAAATGTTTGTCTGTGTTTTCTCCTGTTGTATTTTAAGCATGAATCCAAGGTTCTTGAGAAAAAAAAAGGTGAAAGAAACGATTGTCTCCCCGAGGGATGATTCTGGTCATGAGACATACATGGCAACATAATATTATATTTCTCAAACATTGCACGGGGTCATTGAGGTCTCAACCGAGACAACAGGATGAGTACCACCACGACTATGTAATTTTTGAATGTGTCAAGGAACTCTATTTTACGGAAAAAAAATTCTACTATTATATTACAATCTCTGGTATATTTAAACATAAAAATAAAATACTAATAAATATATTTTATAATAAATCAAACGATAAAAGTTTATATAAAATTTAGTAAAACATATAGAACTCAAGTGTGGGAACAAATAAATACCACGTACACATAATGCTGCTGTTGTTTTTGGTTTGTATCGTGCAACGACTGCGTCTCGCATAAATGTACATTTAGCAACATAAATGAAAACTAGATCTTAACGCGAGTTGAATTTTAAATTAAATATGCAAGTGGATAAATCATAAAGTAAATTTTTTATATTTTTAAAAATACCTGCCTAAATTTTGTCTTATAAATGACATATTAATTCCCACGGTTAAAAAATTTACAATACATGAAATAAAAGTCATTCAGTTTATTTTTATGTGATCTAAAACGAACTGGTTTTGTTGTGGTTTATATTTTATTTTTGTAAATTCTGAAGATCTTGTGCGACTATATGAGAATATTTTTTTGCGGAATTCAGGTGGCTGTTATTGTTGAATGATGGAAAAAAGAAATTGCGAAATAAATATATTAAATTCATAAATTGGTTGGGAGTCATAACATGTGAGGCATGAATGAAAACTAGATCCGGTGTGGTCACGTAGTTTGTCACCGGTCTGGGAAAAGGAAATAGAGATACACAAAACGGACGTGTAACGGAGTGTCTCCTCGTAAAAGACATAAAGAAAAAAATAAATAATAATATGAGAAAAAATATATATGAGTCGGTTAAGATGACTGTATAAAGTGTCTTTTTTCATATTGTCATAAAAAAAATAATAAAAAGTTCATGACGTATACCAAATAATTCTTAAAAATTCCATCGCAATTTTGTCTGAAATAATTTTTAACGCATATATTTCTAAATTTTTTGTAAATTTGTATACTCGGATTTAAATTATTCGCAAACACAATAAGAATTTTAAACAAACGAGACATTGTTTTTTGTTTTTTTTAATACTTTTCGTCGGTTTTGTAAATCGACCAATTGATATTCTGCAAACGAAATATCATATAGTACCTTAGTTTTTATGAAATTTAAAAAAATAAAAATCGCATTCAAAATATTAATTTAACTAATAGGAATATATCTGAATGATATATATAATTTTTTTCTGTCTTTTAATATACACTAGAGAAAAGAAATTCATATGATAAATTATCAAATTGACGATCTACTTTCAACCCTTAATTTAAATTGACAATCAGTCAATTGCCAATATCAATATCAAGAATATTTTCTATACATATTTTTGTTATTTGAATTGATAAAAAAATAATTGAATTCAATCTCTTAAATGATAATTAATTAAATATGAAAAAACTCTCAATGTAAAAATACTTAAAATTATTGAAAATCTCAATAGATAAATAAAAATCTCAAACACTTGAAATCAATTAAATTTAAGGAATCAATTGAATATGTATGAAAAATATTTGTTAAAAATTAAATTAAATTAATAATTTATAAAATATAAAATTCTATATGTGCAGAGTCAAGTTTCTTTGCAAACTTTTGATGATAAAAATACCATGACAAGCCCTGTCTTTATTCTCTCATCTATATATATATTTTATTTTTTTCTCTACTCTTCTCAAAACGCCCTCTAATTTTTTTTTTTAATTCTCTTTTTTTTATCAACTCTTTTTACATATTTTTTTTCTCATTCTGAGTCCGCACCCCTTCGTTAAGAGTAAACCAAAAAGCGTGGGTGCTGAAGAGCTTTGCAAAAAGAATATATGTCTACTCGAGACTCGAATTGCCCCCCTTGTCATGATAAAATAAAATAAATAAATAAAAAAACATGGCTGCCAGAGGGTCTCTCTTTTGCGACCGTCCTAAATATAATGTGCAGTAAATGCACTTGCGCAAACGCATAGCCAATCCTGACATCCCATCATTTGACGTTGCATCCACCTCTTCAGTTGCATCCAATTATTCAAAATATATTCATTCAAATTTTTTCATTTAAAAAAATACATAAATATATATGTATATTTTTTCAAAAAAAAAAAAAAAAAAAAAAAACAAATAAAATTCTCCAGTATACATAAACTGATTAATCATGACGAAATATTTTATATATTTTTTTTATTCTCAAATTTTATTCACAGTTTGTCGGTAACTAATGAATGTCAATTATGGATAAATTGAATGAAACTGGTTTCACGGTGGTATTTACAAGGTGAATTCAATCATCATTTTTGTTAATTAGGTGTAATCAATTCACCTTTTTACATATAATTATTTAAACCAAATGAATATTCTACTAAAGAAAAAATAAATAAAAAAAAAAATATGAGGCAAAAGTCGTATCACGTTTAGTTTATCCGCATGATGATGCATGATGAGTTGAGAACAACGTAAATAACCAATTTATTTCTAGTAAAACAATAAAATAAAACACACATCAATGATACCTATTTTACTGGGGCAATCAAGTCATGTAGACTGGTCAGTTTGTTCTAATCAGTACTGACCACGAGAGTTAATTCAATCAGCTAACGAGCTAACATTTTCATCCCTCAAATATCCCTCTCAAACTGATCCCCGAATTAGCTGCACGTATACATGATTTTAACTTGAAAATATTTTGATTTAACTCAAACAAATTTAATGGTAAAATTCATGAGCTTTTTGTTTAACAAGATTAATTTTTAAATAAGCCTGATAAAATTATTTTGGACAACTCTCATCATAATTCAAATCTAATGTGTCTAAATTAAATATAAAAAAATACTGGCATTTGTAAATATTAAGATTATGGATAAATAAATATATATAAATGTTTATACAACATGTAAGTTGGTAAATGACAATCTTCACTGGGATTGTCGGTTTCTTTCATGTTGGATCATACTACTGTTTGTCCCCCAAGATCTATACACAAGGCGGCAACGTTCGCAAGGATATTCTACAATACAGTATATATATGTGTATAAAACACCGAAAGCAAAAAATAAAAAAAAGGAGCCGCACGAAAGGCGACGCATTGTCGCATCCTATACCACTGTTATGTATATCCTTGCTTTTTATTTTTTTATTTTTTTATTTTTTTATTTTTTCGGCATAGTAGCTCACAAACTCTCTCGCCGGATGTAAGATCCCTTTCCTTCAACCCACTGGTCGCTTTTATTAAGGTACACACGTCCTCAATACTTTGAGGTACTCGTTAAAGTACATCAATTCTCGGATTAATGTATAGCGACTGAATAATTAATTATATTTGCAGAAAGAAATTATTCAATAATGTATTCTGGCAATAAGATGCTCATGAATAGTAATGATAAAAATATTAGCAGATCAATATGTAAAATTCGAGTTAAATAAAGCCCACACAAGCTGATCAATATTACGTTTATCATCAAGTCTTGATGAATAAATTGTGATATTATTTTTCATTGAAAAAAATTAATAAAAATAGGTGATAAAATTTAAATGACTCACCATTTGTTGATTTTTTTTTTCTTTCTTGTTTCATTGTAGATGTTTTTGTTTTTTTTTTTTTTTTATGCGTACTTCAAGTGCAATTGGTTTAATGCCGATCACGAATTTTACAATGTTGCTTGACCATCAGCAAAATACACTCGTTGAATAAATGCAATGTGCGTAGGTGAGACGTGCGTTTGATCAGCTGCCGACTGTGTCATATGATCCTGCATGCACAAAAAAATATCATCAAGTTACAGTAAAAAAAATATAAATGAATAATATTATAATAAAATTTTCATATATATATTATAATAAATTAAATTCTAAAAAAAAAAAAAATCAAAATTCAAATGTAAAAAAAAGGGCTGAGGGTTAAGCAATTATTGATAAAAAAATTATGTCACCAGGGTGAATCCAATGGACATATAGACTTTAGCTCATTAAATTAATTAATCAAAAAAATTACCAAATTGACAAGCTTAAAAATAGGATGTTTATAAATCGATTAAATTATTTATACAACATCAATAAAGATATATAAAATTTAATCGAAGTTTATTAATAATTTTGTCACTTAAATAATCCACGTCTGATATTGTAATAAAGACTAATCGAATGGATGTATTTATAGACATTGAAGTTATTTAATAAGCACTATGGGTGGTTCTTCAATTCTTCTCCACATACTATCAATTAAAAAGTGTATAAATTATTTATTTTTAACCATAGCAAAAGTTGAAAAAAATACATTGATTATCATATAATTATTGCAATATTTGATTGAGAAAAAATTTCAATTTGATGTGTCAGTATATATATAGATGTGAATATTATATACCCACATGATTTTGCTGATGACGAGGGTGGGTGGGATAGCTGAGACGAAAAAGCAATCAGGATATCTATCGAACGAGGCAAGGTCTCATAGCGTGACGACTAAGAGATTACTTACTTGACTTAATGCCGCACCCGAGACTCCCACAAGAAAAACCTTCTTCGGGATATCGATGACTTTACGTTATACAACTAGCTAATCTACTCACTTTCATCGATATAAAAATGAAAATTAAATATAGAAATACATTTATTTATTTTTTTAAAAAAAAAAAAACAAATAAATTCAGAGGGAAATAATAAAATTAAATTTCTTCAAGAAGGAGGAGAAGAAATATTATATTAAAAACCGTAGTAACATGAAAAATATAGCGTATTTTTTGAGTGTTTTTCTTTTTTTTTTTTTTTAAAATAATGAAAAAGATCGATCAACTGAGGATAGTGTATTACACCTGCTCATGTTTCAAGTGTAATACCTCTTTTTGTGTATGAAATATGACAAAAGGGCGTGACATAAAAACACGAGCACAACCTTCTCAATATATGTCAAATTTTATATTTTTTATTAAATTTATAAATCATTATTTAATATTATATATAAATATGTAATTGTTGTAAATAAATTAAGTGCACATGTCGAAACAAAAATTAACTTGAATAACGTGTTTTATACAACGACAGGCATAACTTTTAAGAAGCCATGAAATAATTATGATCAAGTTGATTAACTCGTAAGTTTTTATCGATAAAAATAATATTGCCATGCAAAAATTCATGTTAATAATTGACAAAAAAAAATATATATTAAATAAATAACAACCTGATTGACGAAAGTGGTCGATTAAATATGAATTTTTCTTTTTTTTTTTTCAAGTAAACTACAACGTAATAATTTTATATATTTTTGTAAAAATAAAGTCATAATACTCTGTGATATTAATTAGATAAAAATATTGGAATTTTTTTTTTTTTTAATATTAAATTATGTTAATAAAGTAGTGAGATTATTATTACGCAATAATAATAAATTTTGTTATTTGATATTTGAGAAATAAGAATTGATATTTATGATTGAATAAAAATAGTTAATTTTATTTTGTTCTTTTCAATTTAATTTAAACGTAAATGGGTAATATTGAGATGACAATAATTTGATTTTAATTTTTTCAATATCATGATAATTATTTTGTGGAATATGTAAAGATGGTTGCGCCAAGATGCCGAGTTAATACTGCAGGCTAATTACGGTAATGAGGCAAAACTAGGGGCGCCATGGCGTCGCAACTAAAGCATGCGCTTGTTGCGGTTCTTTCTATATACTTTCTTTGAGTTTAAAAGCCGGTCCTTTACGATCACAGCAAGATTAACATTCTGTATTCTGATTGTAAAATAAAATTGAATAAAAATAAAAAAAAAACAAGCGATATTGGTGTACAGATAGAGCCTCAAACACGTATATGCAATTATGCAAAAAAATATAAACAAAAAATAATTAAATGACTTTATACGTACATTAAATTAAAAAAATAATAATAATTTTTATAAAATTCATTTGTTAAATATATTTTTAACACCACAGGCGTCTCTTGTTCGTTATACTAATGTCACATTTAGATAAAATAGTCAGATATCGTGATGATCTATGACTAGCAGCTTGAGATTATCTTTTTGACTTTACCAACCACGAAAACTGTCCAACTACCAAAGTGTCCTAGCTACAACGAATTTACTGATATAACAAACTGATATATTTCATCATATATCTAAAAATAATTAAAATTGTCGTGTAAATAAATTAATTTTAAAAATAAAATATATCTCGCCTTAAATAAATTGATTTTAACTCTTTAAATCAACAATTAAATATCATCAAAGGCATGAAGATATGTGTGTGCGTTGAATTTATTTTGAATATTCGCATGATATATTCTATTTTTATATATTATAAATGAATTGTTTAGCCAAGATATATTTTAAATTTGATGCGTTCATCTATTTGATGATTAGTTGTGACCAAAAGTCGCGCATGGATATAAATATAATTGTCTATTTTTAGAAAGACGTATCATTTATTCCCAGTGATCTACCATCGTATTAAAAATAAATATGCAATTTCATATGTCAGCTAAACACACACTACTAATACGCATGTAAATTTATAAATATATATATTTGTTTATATGTATATTAAAAGATGTAAATAGCAACTGTGACGATTAGCGTAATGCTGACCTGTATGACTCTCATACGGTGGTCCAATTTGCGGTTTCTTTGTCCAATTACAATGACCATTAGTCATTACCCTGATGCTTCAAACTGTTCATGCATCTCATCACAATAACTGAGACGACTCCTACATGATATTTTTTTAAACTACAACGACTGCTTAATTAAAAAAAAAAAAAAAAACCGTCTTTAAGCCATAGCTATGTCTATATGTAATTGCAGAATTTTTTAATTAATGATTTTAATAATTTTTAAAAGAACACAACATGTAAATTGTAAACCTCAAAGGAATATTCTTTAAATTTATTGTTTTTTTGTTTTTAATAATAAAGCCATTGGGATTTACTATTTTTTTTTCTTCTTCTTCTTCTACACCTGATCAATATGTCTTTTTAAATTTTCAAACTCAATCATGCATTGCTAAATATGGTTAAATAATAAATAAAATATAAATTAATTACCCGGGTGGGTTGTTGAAAAATGTGTGTCTCATTAGTATCGATATTTATGACTATATAGTTGAACATTAATTTAATCGCATACATATCTGATGGTTAAAGGTGCAAAGTTTCATGTGTTGTGTGAGACACCCATGTTAACCTATGTGAGTCGCGTCGAACGATTGGATTCTTTGGATTTTCAATAAATTATAACGGTTCAGGTATATCATAAAAATAAAATTTGCTTATTGTAATTTTTTTTTTTAATAAAAAAAAAAAAAAAAAAAACAACAATAATAACAAGACGAGAATATTAAAATATGTGGATTTTAGAAATTTAATAAAAAAAAAAGTGGGTTTATTGGGTGAAAAGTTTAAGAGGGATGAGAATAAATATAAATGCTAGATGAAAGATAGTTTGTTGTCTACCTGGTTAAAAGAGCTACCTCGTGAGTAGTAAAGATTCTTTTCATATCTCGTGAATTTACCATGGAGCTAACAAGGTAGGACCGCCTTGTGTAATGACGGGTCTCGCACGGGGCCCAGCACTTATTGCTTTTTATTTATTTTTAATCTTCCACCCAGACGAACAGCGTGTACAGAGGCAACATCCGGGCCTCAGGCTTTACAAACATATATATCTTATCTCACCCAAACTCTCATCATCTCACTGTGGTCCAATTCAAAATTATTGTCTCGCTATGTTCTACTATTTATCATAATTTACAAATCGATAAATCATTTTGTTTTTTCGAAAAAAAAGACATTCTTATTTGTTTCGTTTAAGAAAAATTTGCTTTTTTTTTTTTTGCTATTATTTTTTAAATAATATGAAAAAATAATTCATTGTTATTTGTTAATAATCACATTGACTGATTAATTAATTTTATTTTTAAAAAATATAATATTTTTATGATTGGATATAAAATATATGAAGAAATATAATGATACTGTTGAGTCGATTAATAGCACGTTGTGTTTAAAGAATACGATAAATAATAAACAGGATATATACATCCCAATGCATTATGCTGATCAAAAAGTACATTTTCTTGATCATCAATTGGCTACCTGCTATATCCGCTAAATGCCACCTGTGTCTATATCCATTCATTCACTCATTTATTTATCTTATTATGTGCATATGTATGTGAATTTATATATTATATTTTTTAAATTTATATTTCGATCAAATAAAAAATAATAAAATACACGTAAACAATAATAATATTTGTCAGAAATTTGGAGATTCAATTAAGTAATTACTCGAGCAAGTTTTGAGAAAAAGAAAATAAACAAGATGATGAACGTTAAAATGAGAATAAAAAATAATATCTTTGTGGTGGAGAGAAATGAAAAAAAAAGAAAAAAAAACAACAAGGCATAAGACAAAAGTCAGGAAGTGGTATTGGATTATGACGAGTCTCGTCACAACTATTTAACAAGCTAGATGATCTTCCCAAAAATAAAAAAATATAATATATAAAATAAAATTTAAAAAAAAAAAAATGATATACTTGGCATAGTGTGTTTTGTTAACGACACCCTGAGGCAAAAGCATCGGCCAGGGCGCCCAAATCTTCGCCCAAAAAACACAACGTATAATCAACACATTTTTATATCTCTAGAGTAAGAAATTTTTTACTGTTTTTTTTTTTTTTTCCTGATCTTCCTCGTCGTCACCCACTAATTCTCAGTTTCATCCTCTTTGTTTATTCCCATATACTTTTTGATGGTTTAAATTTTGTTTATCTTGTGTCTCACGAAACGAAAAAATCAAAAAAAAAAAGAAAAAAAAAGCTGCTTGTTTTTGGCGTCGACGAAATTACTCGACCACCTTGGGCGCCTCTTACTCGAAAAACCTCACTATAAACCAGGGGCGTTCAGAATATTTTTCTTTCGCAATTTGCCAATCGTCGAGACCACAGCACAGATCATTCATTTGCATTTTACGATTTTTGAAGTGAAATTAACACGGTCGACCCCCACGTTTAGACTTATACACCGACCCAACTAACATGTGTGATTTACCACCTTTTTTTATTTTTTTTTTGCTCTTTTTCATTTTTAACTTTCATTCAGTTTTTTTTACCTGAATGTATATGTATAGATACTTGATACAAAATATTTTTTATGCTTTATAATAACGAGAATATTATTTTTTTTAATATCAATCTTTTTGTATCATTTTTTTTTTTTTTTTTTTAATAAAAACGCGAACCCCCAAGTTAATAATATCATTATTTTAAAAAAGCACAATATTAAAATTGCTTTTTTTAATTAAAAAAAAATTATTTTCAATTCATATTTTGTTTTTAATTAATATAAAAAAAATTATATAACATACGTGTCATGATGATACAACTCAGCAAACACAAGGAAACTTCCATCAGCAAGCACAGCATCATTCAGCTTTCAACTCCACCAAGTTCTGATAAAACAATAATAAATCACTTGAATTAATAATTTTTATCTTTTTTTTGTATAATAAAACATTATAAATTAAATCAAAATAATAAATTATTAAGCATCATGATAATTAATACAAATGATGTTGAGATGTGTGAACTTACACACACACACACTAACTCAACATCTCACTGATACAGCTATGGCAAAAAAAAGACAATGAAAAATAAATAATTAATCCATCTAAAGTCCATGATAATTATTTTAAGCATAAAATTATAAATAAAATAATAAATAAAAATACATACGTGATAACATGATGCAAATAAAAGCAAACTCTTATTACAACACAAGGCTTGTCCCATCACTTGGTACTCCAATTGTCCAACCGCTAAAACATTGGAAATTCACGGTTACTAACACATATTTACATACAGATAAATGTTAAAATCGATATTTTTATTTTATTTTGATGTATATAAAACAGATGATGACCTTTTTTTATGCTAAAAATAATATTATGTGTTGTACCCCGTCAACAACTTGTGTCCAACATGACGACATAATTCACTCACACTATATAATTATTTCACTCAACAAGCATATATAATAATAATAATAACTATAAAAAATAATATTGTATACTTTACTTGTGTATGTGATAAAAAAAATGACCTGGTGATTTCTTTGTCGCAGCAAACTCGTACGACATTTGGCATTTTATTGAATCCTCCATAGTTCTAAAAATATATAAGATACCAACTTGAATTATTATTTATTTTGTAGCTGATATAAGTCTCTTTTAAATGAGTATATTTTTGTAATTGATTTTGATATATAAATTAGTATAAATAATACATACTTTGAGAGCGTCCTTTTTTTTTCAGCTAAAATTTTTTAACGTCCAACAATGATGACTCACGCAAAATGGCGGAGCGTTCATGAACGTTTAGTTTTAAAATGAAAAAACAGATTGCGCCACTGAAGAAAACTAAAAAACGCGGGTAAAAAATTTGAATTTGAAAAATTAAAATACAAAAATACCATGAATAATTAAAATATAATAATAAATGTTAAAAAAATATATAAACTACAAATAATTATAAAAAAATATTAATTTTTATATTAAAAATTATTATTCAATGACATATTTAGAAAATAAAAAGCATTTTTTAATATATTTGTCGCTATAATTATTGAATAATAATAATTACATTTTTATAATAATAAATATATAGTTTATTTATTTATTAAAACTTTGAAATAATATTTTAATTTTATTTTTAATTAAAAATAAAAAATATTTTTATTAGTTTTTTGTCTCGTTTGTATTTTTAAATTTTTATTTTTCTTCTTTTTGTTGCTTCCGTAAGAGTATATTGCCACAGGTTGCATCCTCTAAACGATTTACAACCGATATGCCCATCATGAATCGTTTTAAGACACGCTATCCAGTTGTTAAAGTCTCTTTTGACTTAAAGTTGTTTCCATACTCAACTGCATCAATGTGCATACAAAAATTTACTCAATATATGTAAACTGGGGTTTTTTTTAATAATAATAATAAATTTTTTTTGAGCCTCTTTTTGAGTATTTCAATTGTATAGAAACGCCAAAAAACTATATATGCAAATGAAAATAAAATAAATAATTTAAAGATGAAAAAAAAAGAAATATATTCTTAAAGTCTGCTTAAAACCAATCACGAGGCGTTACTGATCACGCATATCTATATAAATAATTATTTAGCACGTTTTTTCGTGAGAAATATCATGCAATTTGAAATAAAAAGAAAAATATATTTAGTTTTATTTATTTACAAGTTATTGTTGATGTAAAAGAAAAAATAAATTATTAAATCACAAAAATGTTTGCAATATTCATTATAATTTTTAAAAATTAATTATAAATTTATCGTATATTTTTAATCGAAAATTTAATAATTAAATAAATTAATATATTAAAAATCAAATTAATAAAATTATTCTTGACGAGTCAATAGAGAAATTATTCAATTAAATATTGATATTATTTATTTAGTTACTATTTATAGTGTCATTATTCTTGGAAAAAAATAACTCTGTCAAATTGTCATCTGGCATATAGCCATTGTCATTAAAAAATATTAAAAAATGGATAAAAAAAAATAAATAAAAAACCGCCCACGATGATCGGAAACTCGTTTCCCATGATTTGCTGACTGTAGCACTGTGGGTGCGAGGATTGCCAAGGCAATTTGTGGTTTCTAAAATTATCCATTTATCGAAGAATCACGGCATCAGTTGACTCAAGTCATCCCAATAAAATAAGCAAAAGAAAAAAAAAAAATTTCAACGAGCTTGACTTTTGCCTTTTCGCTCAATAATTCTTAACTCTTTTTTATTTTTTTGTTATTTGTAGAAAATCAAACGAACAAACTTAAATAATATAAAGCAACACGCTAAGCACTGTGCAATAGAGTATGAACAAGCAATTCTTATGTAATGTAAAAAAAGAAATAATACAGTGAGTGGTAGCGCGAGGTCTTCCTCGTAAAATATATCGATAGGTAAAAAAATTTATATTGATTCTTTCGCGGAAACAATCGTAAACAATGAGGCATGAAATGGCTTCATGTCGATGTTGATCGATCGATTGCCTTTAAAACCACATTTTAAAAAATAATCAAAGTATTATCATTGAAAAAAAAAAAAAACCATCAACAACATACAAGAATTCTTACAATAAATAATTTTTTATTCAAACATTCTAAATAAGCAGAAATTAAAAAAAAATAAAAAACATATTTATGTATTAAAAATTCATCAGGTAATTAAGTCATATATACATCCAATTTATTCCAAATATAGTTATACCATAAAAAAATATATTTAAAAAACAAGTATAACAAGATATTGACCAATCATGTGAGTGAAAAAAAATATATTATCAAAAAAAAATTCAACAATAATTATATTAATATCCACCGCAATAATTCACACAAAATTAAATTAAATTTTATCATATTTTTTCGTTTTTTTTTTTTTTTATAAATTAATCAAGAGTATATATTTGTTGTATACGTTGAAAAGCAACAACATATTACATGTGGCTTAAATAAAAATAAAAAAAAATGAATCATAAATCATGAAATGATGACACCAATTAAATCTTACCGAATTCGTTAACTCGTTCAGTAGCTATATATAGCTGTGTAATGTACATATAAACCAATGCGATAAATAAATAAATAAGTTGATTTAAAAATAAAATAAGAAATGTATATGAAAGGGGATTGAAATAAGAGAAAAAAAATGAAATAAAGGTGGATGAAAATGATCAAAGAGTATAATGAATTCATTTCTTTTCCATTTTGGGACGACATGCTGCGAAAAATATATGTATGAAGATGAAGACACAGAGCTTGATTACTTGGCAAAATTGGTAATGGAAGAAAGTATATGTATATATTGAAGAAAAAAAAACAAAATATTATGGTGATGATGATAATGATGATGATGGGGAACGAGTGACGATAGCCGAGTGCGAGTTAAATGGACTTGATGGTAAAGCAAGTCTTACGTGACTGCTATTTAATGATGAGAGTATTAAAAATCCAAAAAAAAGTAATTAATAATAATGCTAATAATTTAAAAAAGAACAAGAAAAAATTTTTCTCATCAATATTTCCAATTTTTTGTTATTTAATTTGTTTATTCAATGAAATAGTCAAAAATAAAATTATGTCTGACTATTTTTGATTTGTACTACTTAAATGAATTTTTTCCTTCATTTCATCAACAAAAATTAAATAAAGAAATTGTATTATTTATTTTCTATAAATTATAAATAAATACCGATTAAAAAAAGAAATTTATTAATTAAAAAAAAAAAATACTGTAAATTTAGAAATAAAAAAATAATTAATAATTTTTTTTTTCGCTAATCAATGAGTTAACGAGCTGTCGTTAAATCTCCTACACTTAATTTAAGGCTGTTGACTGTATTTACATAAATGCAAAAAGTTTAATTGACAAATTACTTTTAGCTGATTATTTATTCTATTTAATTTGTTGTTTTGTTTTTTTTTTTTTTTTTTATAAATGGATTTACACAGTGAATTAGATGTTGAATAAACTGACGAAGAAAAGTATTTAAAAAAAAGAATATAAATAAATAATAAATAAATAAAATATAAAAAAAAGTTGATAGGCTTTTAAAATGAGAATTTAATCGAATGAGGATGTGGTTGGATGATGGAGAAATAAGGCCTACACCAGTGTGTTGGACCACCAGGGAGCCCTGCCACGCCCCCGGTCGTGCCACAATATATATATAAATTTATAAGCCTTAATCACACGTATGGATTATGTATATAGTATACATGTATTTTTTTAATAATAATATACAAACATATTACAGACACAAATGATTTTAACACCGTGCGCCAACGAAGAAAGCAATTGTGGCGTCTTGATGATGGAGGTGGTGAACCACCACGATGATGACGACAGCAACGATGACTGGATTATTAACTCCCAACAAGACAACTCAACGATCGTAGATACAATAATATATTAACAATGTCATTAATAAAATAAATAATAATGTCGTTGTTGATGTAAAATTAAAATATATCTCATAAATTTTTTCGTTTTCTCTTTCATTTGAATATAAAAATTACATTACAAGTTGCAACGAAACGATGCAACGATGGGCCAATTAACGCATAAACATTATCAATTGATATTATTATTATTTTTAATATTATCAAACGTCTTGATGTATAAATAAATTCACCAGTTTTATGGAAATATAAATGTTTATTTATATATTTTTTTGAGTGTTGATAATTTCAATAATTTGCGTTTAATATGTAATTATAAAATTGATAAATTAAAACTGGTTGGGAGTGTATATATAGAATAGCGTGAATGAGAGATAAATAAACATTGTAGAAGGTGCAGAAAGACACGAAAGGGTGACGTATGAGTGCTCTCAAAATGTTGAGAATAGATATTTTGTGGCTACAGTCAGCAACGGACCCTGTAATTATATACGGACTCTTCGTGGGTGAGTTAACTAGCTGTAAATCAGACTTTTGCTCGCGTGATGACGGCTTCAGTAGGCAAAGAATCGGAGCTCATCCTTCAAGACTTACATACAACATTTCTTGTTGTATATGAAAAACTTTATTGATCATGACATGATGCCACCTACCTACCTACTTCGATATGAAATCTACAAATAACTCTCTATAATTCTAAAGTTTTTTTTATTTTCTTTATTATACAACACACAACTCTTACTTAAATGCTATTCTGAACTTCCTGATACGAAATAAAATGCATTATATGCATGTTAAATGTACAAAAAAACTATTATTTTTAATATAATTATTACTGTCAAAATATTTAATTTGAAATCAAAAATAAAAGTAATAATATACTTTGCTTGACAAATGGCATAGATAATGGGGCCAGTCAAATAAAATAGTGCGATAAATGCGTAGTGGTCATATATAGATTGCACGTTTTTATCCAAAGAATTAAACAAAACAAAAAAAAAAAAAATAGAAAAAATATAAGATATATAGATAAAAATATGTTGGATTAGAAAAAGAAACCCTTGATATTCACCAAATTGGTGAAAAGATACAGGAATGTGCAATATACTTTGTCACACATTCGATTCGCTGGGGTGCAGCTCTTAAATTTTCTCCTCGGCTATGACAAGAATGAAAGATGAAAATTTGTGAGTATTATTACAAGATAAATAAAGGAAAAAATATATAAAAATAAAAGACCACAGACAAGTGGCTTTTGGACACCAGTATGTGGTACATATATGAGCAAAACTCGCATTCGCGAATGAAAAATATCTCCGGCACGAATTTTATTGCACACTGAATTTTCCCCACGAGAAAAATACACATATATTTTTAAGAATTATGTTATCTACGTATTGTATAAATGTGGACAAACAAATAAAACACGCACACACTATTTTAAATGGAAAAAAAAACCAAGTAGAAAGCTACTGATATATATCAAACGATACGTGACCGTTTGGGATTTGTGATGGCATATTAATCTTGACGTATTTATGAAAAGAATGTTTCATGGATTCGAGTATTAAAATAAAAAAATATAAAAAATCAACGAGGGTCTCGTGTAACATACACCCCCCTTTAACATCACTAATCTTTGTGGTCAAATCGGCCCTTTCGATTTGACCTGTGATCTTTATATCTCCATATTTGTATAACATGAAATTTTGTAATTTTACACGCTCGTTTTTGCTTTTTTATTTTTATATTTTTATTGTCATAAGATGGGGATGGTCAGTAGCTTTGATGTTTGTAGATAAATTTTTGTAAGTGATCACTGATAATTTAATATTATTCACCATAAAACTTTCGTTTTATTTTAAATAATAATTTTTTGATTAAAATCGCGAGGGTCAATGTCAATATAGTAGCAGTTTTTTTGTCTACTGACTAATCGAACAACATTGTTATTAATTAATTTTTAAATATATAGATACTCTATTTCATAACAAACTTTTTTCTCCTTAAAATTTACTTCACAGTGAATGTTTAACGAACTATAGGCAACAAATTTATTAATCATTTTAAAATCTATATTTACCATCTGATAAAATTAATAGTGTAGAGATATTTAAATTTTTAATAAACCTTGAAAAATATTCTGGTAGAATATTTTATTGATTGAATATTATTATCAAATAAATTTAAATATTATTTTTTTGTTTTTTTTTTTTTTCTTTTCTTTGAAATTAAGATATAAATTTACACGCCTTTTGATGCTCGTTCCAGATGAAACATCAAAATACACAATCGTGCTGAAGATCTTTTCACGTGACTGCAGTTGAAAATAATATTTAAAAAATAAAAAAATATCCATTTCGAATTTGGCTTGTAGTATTTGCACGATGTTAATTGGAGAATTAAAAAAAATCTCACACGAAGGAATTAAAATACAAATATCGATGATATTATTGGATCAAATACATAGATGGTTGTTATTTTTGATGGAGCTCGCATAGCTGTTTAGATCATCACAAGTTGTATATAATAAAAAAGGAATGTTGCATCTAGTGCGATCTGTTACCTAAATGAAACTAAAGTTTTGAGTATACAAATGTATATTTAACTACTGGTTTATCTTTAACAAATATGTCTGAGTGAAAAAGTGCCTTGGATGGAGTTTAGTCGGCACTTTTACAAATGGTATCCCGTGGCGCGCGACATCGATGGTCTGACCGCCATTTGAACCAGTCTGGCGGTCAAACACACGTTTTAATGCTTCTTAATTTTCAAAAAACCGAATAAGTCCCCGAATAAAATTGTGTGGGAAAATAATTTTTAATCATACGCAAAAAGATAATTTAATCAATAATATTTTTATCTGTATTATTAGTCTCAAGTTGTCTCATTGTCATACATATAGCTGTAAGAAAATAAAAAAATGCAAAAATTATATCTTTAAAAAATCCATGCAGAATACAAAACACCAGATTTGATTTATTTATTTTTTTTTTTTTCGGTCGTTTCTCCTTTGTGATCTACGCAAAGATTTCATAATTTTTATTTGTAGAACAAAAAAAAAAAATTATTAAACAGCTTGAATCTATATTCTTCATTAAAGCCTGTTGTATATCAGGATAAAAAATATTTATCTATAAAAAAAATACAAAATGACTTGAAAATACAAGAAGAGAGTAATTAAAAAGAAGACTTTAATAGTTTCTTGGAGCTAGATAGAATTGATCACGTATTAAGTGGGATAAAAAAAAATAAATATATATAAATAAGTAAAAGAATATATATCGAAAAGTTTCCAGGAAGAATCATGTAGCGTTGTATAGCTAAGAGTATAAATATATTGTGAGAGAAGAAGCTTTCAAGGCCAAGAGTCAAGTTGATCGAAACGACATTCAGGCCCCGCGAATCAATCTCATTTAGTTCACATGTACATATGTATGTTGACAATTATATATATGTACATGTTTTTGTGACAAAGGGGTCCCGCTTGTGCCAGCAAAATCAACGACACTTGGCAGTCAGCCAACAGTACGAAAAGAAGCAGAAAATAATATCGAAACACTACATGGAAGCCTACACGAACGACTGATTCAGAATTAGATGTTATCTGTGATGGGCCCACGGTTTATTTCTCCTCCTTCTTCGTCTTCTTCTTCTTCTTTTTCTTCTTCTTGGGTCTTTTAAACGCATTTATTTTTCATCTTTCTCATTGCCTTGTCTTGTTTAGTAATTTTCGTATATAATGTTATATAGCAAAGATATACATATACAGCGCAGGGTAGACCAGCCAGGCAATTCAAATGGGGCCCACGAGTCCAAGGGCCTGACGGTGATGATGCTTATAGTAGTGGTATAGTAGTAATAATAATGGTAGGGGAGATGGGACCTACTCGCGCCAAGATACGGATCTTCTTGGCGCCGCCATCGGTCGCCAAGTCTCTTTTTTTTTTTCTCTTATTCCCACTCGGGCTGTATACACATTAATAGATGTGTATACAACCTGATATAGCTCTTTTTTTCCTTGATGGGCCCCTGTGTTTCAAAGACGCCTTTCCAAAGTATTTAAACGTGGTTTAAGCGTAACCGATACTCCCAATCGGGGGTCCACTGAATAGTATATATTAAATCTAATTCAACGAAAGGGAAAAACTATGCTCCAACAAATTCAAATATTTTTTTATTTATTATTAAAATCAGGCAGATATATGTCGGAGTATATTTATTGACTTACCAATGATAAATGTCAAGTATTTTAAATATATTATAATAAATATAAACTATATGCTCCTTCAACTTGGAGGGAAAAAAAAGTTTCAAATTCAAGTTAGTTCGTATTGAAAATATACTGCAAGTGCCTTGGTATTAATGTACATATACATAACACACCGTCGTGGAAAAACCACAAGCCATTTGAATAAAATGATAATAAACTGACAAAGCTCCTGGTGTTTAGTACACTTTTACGTTGAATTTATCCGTAAAATGCGGCAATGAAACTAGATGCACACATTAAACGGAAACAATAAAAGAGAAAATAAAACAAGGTAAATCAAAGCTGGTAGAATTTAAAAAAATTTTCAAGTAGAAATAAAAAGATTTATTAATTCAAAGTTTAAATAAGTTTTATTCTTCAAAAAAATATCTACTTTGGGAGTAATAAATTTACATCAATGAGATTGTCAAAATTGGTATTTACAGTGTAAGAAAAATTTGACGAAAATAATGGAGCAAAATTTCGAGTAAAAAAAGGATTCAGTTTGAGAAGTTTTTTGTGTGTATTATATCTTAGCATTGTACATGTCCTCTGGCGCGTTCTCCTATCGCGATAATGCCATTATGTGAATTCGTGATTTGCATATTTAAGAAAGCACTGCACAGGAAAGCATAAATAACGCTCGTTGTTTGCGGTATATATGAAACGCTGGAGTTTCCTCAGCAGATGAGTTACACACACGGAAAATTTTATCTTTATAAATATTCACAAGATTCAAAAAATACTAGTACATATATCCAAACGCATAAAAATATTAAAAAATTCATTAAATTTACTAATAAATATGCATAAAATTAAATGGTTACTAATTTAAAAAAAAATAAATGAAATGACTTTCAGCTTGAGAAGGATACAACACATTGACATTTGAAAAATAATAGATATATTTGAGTGGCAGGTAAAATAGATTATTGTCTAAAAAAGTGGCTGAGAAAAAGAATAAAAATAAATATAATAATAACTGGCAGTTAGAGGGAAGAAAATCAAATGTCTGACGAAGGAAGCGAGGTGGCAGTCAAATGGGTGTAAACGTGAGATTAAAATCGGTGGTCTGTCGTATTTCATTTCAGGATCGTTTTTCTCAAATAAATCTTGTAACAGGTTTGTACTTCTGAACTATATATATAACTATGTATACATGTTTACAAGATGACCACACGGTTCCCTTTGCTCTCGTCTTTTGGCTCCAGAAAGACCATCGACTTTTAATTATAGTCGTTTTAAAAAGATAAAGCAACCGTGTTTCCCATCGACCAAAAAAACAGGAAAATAATAATAAAAAAACAGAAAACAGGTCAAAATTATTAGCATATAATTTTCACTCGTAGAATATATCGTCTTTTTTTTTTATCTCTGGAAGGTTTTATTTATCAGTGTGAGTTTCCATTATGACATGCACTCCTATTGACAAGCCCTATATTCTTTAGCCACTACATATCTATCATCTATTTTAATCATTTCTCCACTTTTTTTACTTTTATTTTTTGGTTTTCAATCAATTACTTGGGCATTTAAAATTAGATAAAAACAAACATAAATGAATGATGATGAAAGCTATGAATACAAGTTAAGGGTTAAATATTAAAAAAAAAAAAATGTCAAGAATAAAAAAAAACTTAAAAAACGTTAAATAAGTAAAATATGAAAAAAGTTGTGGCCTACATTTGAAAGGTACTCAAAGGGCTATTTAACGAGATAGGCAATTACATGACTCACTCTTCGAAAATAAAAGATAAGAATAATACAATAACCGGGACAGTTAGGATCCAGCTCCAGGCAATTTTCTAAATCATCTTTAATTTCTTAAATCTCTTTCACTAATATATTTTTTTCTAAATAATTTTTTACTCTCAAAGTGACAACAAAGTTTTGGAAAAATCAAATAGACAGTTCATACTTATTTTTTTGTTTTTATCAACATTCATTTTTTCAGTTATAATGATAAGAATACACAAGGATAATAGTAAATGATTCATAAAATTATTTTTATATTGTTAAATTGCTTTTGTACATTATCTTTATTTTTACAAATAAAATTTCACATAGTACAATAATTGAATTATGTCACAATTGTTAACATAATAATCCATCAATTTAACGTCTATATTCACCCAAATAAGCACGACAGTTTGGACAACAGTGCTTAACATTGTGACAGCTGTCTATGCAGAATGGAATACAACACAAGCAAGTAGTAACAAATAGTAAAACTACACTCAACCAACCGATTGAACTGAGTTCTTGTTCAGTAGCTGTATCAATTAAAGCACGGCAATGAGGACAGGTCATCCTAGAAGATTGAGGGCCAAGACTTGCGACAGCTACAGTTGTACTTGGTCCTGGCTGTGGTGCAAAAGTTGGTGTTACATAAGCTGGTTGTCCATTAAGTGGTTGATGTTCATAAGGTGGTGGTGCTGCTGTTGCCTTGTCCATGATTTGTATTTATGTACAATAAATATCTAAAAAAAAAATAAATAATTTAAAATAAATTACTTTTATATTTTCAAACCTATATTTTTCGTGGCAACGCCCAACTTTATTTTTCATTCAACACTTTTTTTACTTTTTTTCCTCATGTAAATAATTTGATGTTTAAAAAATGCTCAATTGATATATATATGATTTTTCATACAAATGATATGTGTATTTAAATATTCAAATATTACTTAATTATAATTTAGAAGATTTTTTTATATATAAAATACCTTTTTGCTGTGTGGCTTGGAATGATATGTGTCTAGTTCAAGTAACGTGTCCAAAGCTGATTCTAACACACGACTGATGACGATGTATATTAGTTAATCTATTGACGTCAACAATATTTTCCAAATTGCTGTGTTTAGTAAGGTGCGATGATTAACACTTTGTTCGTAAAAATATTTTTAAAATAAAAAATAACTGATAAGCTATGATTCATCATGTGAATGACGACTGAGTCAAAAATAAACCTAATCAATTTTTTAGAAAGAGAAAATAAAATACCAATAGATTAACATATTTTTTCAAGTATTAATTTTTGATAAAATTGTCGTTTATAATATTTTTTGTGGAATAATAATAAACTTTCGAACATTATTATAAAAAAACACAAGTAAGTAAGTAATTTTATTATTAAATTACACAAAAAATTGCAATATTTTCATGAATAAAATTTTAGAAACTGCAAAAAAAAAAAAACACAAACATGTATCTATAAAGTAGTATAGTTTAAAAAGATAAGCCTAGTAAGAATTTATTTTTAAATAACAATTAAACTTGTTTACTTTGAAATATTATTATATATGAATAAGAAAGTCATAAGATATATTACAGGATTTGTTGTTTATGATGTTGAACATAAAAGTCCTGTAAAATGTTTGATAAAAAATAATTGATAAGCTCTTGGTCATCTAAATAACTACCTGGTATAATAATAATAATAAATATCAAAGGTTGTTGTTAATTTCTTAACAACAAATAAAATAAAAATATCATTAATTATCAAGTATTATTTATTTATTTAAGAAAATATATTTAAATACAAAAAACTGTCATTGTCACTGGTGTCAACATGGTGTTAATCTTGTAATTTTTTTCAAAAGCAAGTTATGTAATTTAATATTATTTTTTAATGTAATATTTCATGTTGTACCAACTGTTAAAGTTATAATTGATGTTTAATTTCGAAGCTCACCCAAATATGAACCACATTTTGGACAGCTGTGTTTAACATTATTGCAACTGTCCATGCAGCATGGAATTAAACCACCAATGCAACAACAACAACAACACAAAAGAAGAACACTCCACCAGCCAGTTGAGCTTAATTTCTTGTTAGTAGATGTCTTAATCATAGAGCGACAATGTGGGCAAGTCATCCTGGTTGATTCAGAGCCTAAATTTGGTACAATTACAGTTGTACCTTGACCTGGTTGTTGTGAATAAACTGCTCCTTGGTTCTGCATGATTATTATTTACGTACAATAAATAAATATCTAAAATGAAATGAATAATTTTAAATTAATATAAATATATTTTTTATTAATTAAATAATCTTATTGAAAAAAAAATTATTTTTTTACCTTTTAGCTGAATTTGTTTGCTGTGATGTTGCTTGACACCAAGTGATATTTTCCCAGACAATTTCAAGACACCACTGTACTTCAATTTGCCAAGTGGTGATGAGTCAAAATCCAATCTTTAAATGATAAGAAAAATTGATAAGTCAATACACGAATCAGTCACCTTGTTCAAACGTAATCCAACAGCATTATGTGTTAGAAAAAAAATCATATATTTACAAGTAAATGGTAAGAGAGTAGTTTTTAGTTTAGAACTTATCTACTAATCATTTATAAATATTTTTGTATTAATATTTATTATTTTAATTATTAATTAGACAACATAATTCAAGGTTAGAAGCCCTTAATTGACTTAGAAAACTAGATCAACTCTTTTATTATTAATCATTAATAAAAAATAATGATAATTAATATTTTATAATATTTTTACCTTGTAAAACTATGATTATAGTTGATTAATCAAGTTGCTATTTTAATTAATTTATTAATTATTTGGCTTGACCAATTTTAGAACGCACTTTAAAGAAATTCAGAGGATACACCCAGTCAAGAATGCTGTGTCTTTGTTTTAACGCATTTTTAGGGTCAAGGTGCGAACTCACGACACGCAAAGTTTTGCGTTTTTTCATGGCTGCCTCAATTCTAAACATGGCGCCTCCGTGACATAATCCACCCGCTCGACAATGTCGAGCGGGTGGATTATGTCACGGAGGCGCCATGTTTAGATTTGGGGCGGCCATCGTTTTGAACAACAATATAAACAGAAACCCTAACCAATAATTG